>JAODAL010006651.1:0-131581 GCA_025379985.1 Phyllomedusa bahiana
AGTTGTTTTTTGGGACCTTTCAATTCACCTGTTTGGGGCTATAAAATTGCTGTATCAATATAAGGCAAAGCAAACTGAAAGAACAAAGGTGAGTGCGCCAAAGTCAAAAAAAAACGTATCTTTTTATGTTTTTTCCCGGGTATACAAAAGGTATTTTTTTGGCCCCCTTTCAATTTAAACCCGTGGTTAAATATAAATTTTTGGGATAAAATATAAGGGGCAAAGCTATCCCGAAAGAACAAAGCTGCAGTGGGGCCAAAAATCAAAAACACTATCGTTATGTAATTTTGGGGTGATAAAAGGTAAATTTTTTTACCTTTTAATTTACCTGTGGACTATAAAATTGCTGTATCCAAATAATTTTCCCCTCAACTGAAAAGAACAAACTGGGCTGGGGAAAAAATGGGAAAAAACACGTATCTGTTATGTTTTCGTAAAATACAAGTTGTCTTTGGGACCTTTCAAATTTACCGTGGGGAAATTTTAAAATTTCTGTTTTCAGATAAAAGTGCACGCTATCTGAAAGAACAAAGCTGCAATGCCCAAAGTCAAAAAATACGTAAAACTTTAAAGATTCGGATGATACAAGGTATTTTTTTGGGACCTTTCAATTCCCTGTTGGGGACTTTTTAAAATTTTCTTTTTAAAAAAGATATAAGTGGGAAGCTACTCCCAAAGAACAAATCTGGAAAAGGGCAAAAGTCAAAAAACACGATCTGTTTATAATTCTTTAAAAACAAGGTATTTTTTGGGACCTACCCCAACCCCCGGGGTTTTCTTGGGCACAAGATTGCGGGATTCTAAATTTAAGTGCAAGGTGGATAAAATCAACAATGGGGGAAGGGGAAAAATTTTAAAAAAAAAAAACCCCCTATCGGGAAAAGTAACTGATTTAAAAAAGTAGTTTTGCACCTAACAAAGAACCTCAGTTAACAGAAATATGTGTAAACCAAAATAAGGGTTTACACTGGCCCAATACCAGGAAATATTTCAATAGCAAAACGGGTTTTTTAATGAAATATTGCAGTGCAATTTTTCCACACAAGTCTTGGTGAACTTTTTTCCAGTGCCCCTTTTTAAAAGTTTTTCTGTGTTCGCCCACAGGGCCCCCCCCCCCCCTTCCCCCCCCTTTACCCTTTTTAGCGATAAATGCGCTTTTTTAAAATTTTCTAGCTAACAAACCCAAAAAACTTCCAAATTCTAATCTAACTAACAGCAAAAAGTAGAGGTTTCTCTGTTCAAAAAATTTGTAAATTTCGCTGATAAAATTTGGAGACATGCAGACAAAAAACCCAACTATATAAACCTGAGAGACACTGAGGCAAAAAACAGGAAGGGGTGTTCATGTTTTAAAAAGAGGTCATGTTAATTTTTTTCCAGCCAAAACGCAAACCCTAAACATCCCAGTTTATTACGTCGCACACACATCTACCCTGCTCTATTTTGTAAACTGAAAGGCCCGCCGCCAAAAAAGTCAGGGAAACCCGAAAATGGCGCGATAAATTTAAAAGAATTTTGCGCGATTTTTTTAAATAAATTATCGCGTGATTGAAAAAATCTGAAAACCATAAAAACCGAGCCGATTTTCAACCCTTTTTTCATAAAAAAACGGGTTTAACAAAATACTTATTACAAGCCATCCCAAAAAAATCCAAAAACCCAAATAAATTTTAAATTTTTTGGGACATGTAAGCATGTTTCCACAACTACTAAAACTCTTCCCTTTCACAGAACCAAAAAAAAAAGGGCGTTCAAAATGCAGTCAAAACCACCCCAACATGAGGGCAAAAGAACAAAAAACAAAAAAATCCCTGACCCCCAAGAACCTCACTTTTGGGTACCAAAAAAAGAAAAGCAGCCCGGCCCCTGGCCCAAAAATTTAAACACTTTTTTAAAATTGCCACTTTTTTCCCCAGCCCTTTACTAGGATTGTTCCAACAAACCCCTTTTCTACCAAAAAGCCAAAAACCCCCAAAAAGGCAAGGCCGGAAAACCCCCATTTAACATTGCTCTTTAACCCTTTTATCTTACCCCCTGGTTCAGGGGAAAAACCCTTTCCCTTTAGCTTAATTTTTCAAGGGGACTTACACATGCAAAATTTTTTAAAAAAAATGGCCAAAAAAAAAAACAAAAATTTACATAAAAAACAAGCAACAGTCACTTGTATGCAATGCAGAGACACCATGTCACACCAAACCATGGATAAACAACCAAAACCAGGAGTCAGGTAGTGGCATGCAATAGAGTACTTATCTAGGAAATTCCTGTGTCCTGCTCTCCATATGAGAGGTCAACAGTCAAGGTGATGTTGTGATGGCCACATTCTCCATCAAAAAATGTCAAGCCTAATTGTCAATCGGTAATCAGACTCTTGTGTAGACAATGGATGACATTTTGATGGAGGGATAATGGAGTTCTAACAGAGAGGTTTGAGACTCAGCAAGAGATATTCTTACACTGGGTGAGTCAAGCCCCTTTATTTATATTCTTTTCAACATCATGTAACAGTTCAAAGTATCCCCCTAATTGTTTAACACACTTCAGTCAATTTTATGACACTCTCTATCCAATTGGTTCACACACTTCAAATATCACTTTAATTGGTTACATTTCAGTCACTCTTTCACACTGGTTGCCAGCTTGAGCACAACCTTATCTCAATTTAACATGTCTACTTTTTATCAAGACACTCAAATTGGCAGAAAGCCAATCTCATAAAAAGATAGTATCGTGCAAAGTCATGATGCATTTTAATCGCAACTTTAGACTTTGTAGGGCTATGCACTAGGAATTCAAACATCACCCAATATAAAGTTTACAACTTAGTCCATGAGAGATGTAGATTTACTTTATAGCACTATTTTGGGGTACATATAACTTGGTGATTTACTTTTATTCATATTTTGAGAGGTGGTATGAAAAAAAGCAGTAATTCTGACAGATTTTAAAAATGTATGTATTGTTGAGTAGCAATATGCAATCACTTCATAAGAATTCCACTTTAAGCCCTTCCCAACCTTTGATGTAAGCCGGCGTCATACTCCAAAACAGAGGGAATGAACACTTCCTCATATTTAATGTAAGTGAACATCATAGTGTCAGACAGGGTAGATAGAGACTACTGCAACATCCTTCTCTGCAGCCTCCAGTTTAGCACTCTTGCTCCCCTTCCATTCATCCTCAACTCTGCTGCCCATCTTTTTCACCTCTCTCCTCACTACTCCTCTGCCTCTCCCCTCCCTTCACTGGCTGCCCATTATCCAGCGCATTAATTTCAAGTTACTAACCTTGACCTACAAAGCTCTCCATAACCTCTCTCCTCCATACACCTCTGCCTTAATCTCCAGATACCTCCCATCGCAATCTCCGTTCCTCACAGGACCTTCTTCTCTGCTCTCCACTTATCAGTTCCTTAAACACAACCGTCTCCAAAATTTCTCTCGTGCTTCTCCCACAATCTGGAACTCACTGCCCCAACACATCAGGCTCTCCCTCACTTCTCCAGCTTCAAAAGCAACCTGAAAACCCAACTCTTCAGGATAGCCTACGACCTAGAATAACCCCGCTGTCACTACACCCTCCACAAACATGTCTGCCCCACACCTTCTGTCTCTTTCCCCCTTCCTTGTATATTGTAAGCCTTCGTGGGCAGGGTTCTATTTCCCTCTGTACCTGTTGTTAGTCACAGATTGTCACTATTGTAATTGTTTGACTTATGTTATGGTTTTTAACCCCCCCGAAGTACAGCCCTGGAATCAATGGCCTAAAAAATTAATAATAATAAAAAATAAAGACCCTTCCCGATATTGATTGGATACAACGGGAAATGATATCTATTAGACAATTAGATATGATAAAATGGTTTATTAGATATGATCTTTGCAATTTTGCAGTACAGCACCTATATTTGTTAACAATGTATTTTTTGTAATACAAAAAAGTTGGGTTACTTAAGTCATTGCATAATTACCTTTTTGGGTCCACTAACGCCACACATGAAATTTTTTTGCACCATGTAAAATATCCAATCTCTGAAATCGGGACACATGCTCACTAAAAAAGATATTTGGCACGGGGGGCCCCATTAGGGAAAATGTGAAATTTGAACATAAAACAGTGTTTATTTTCCCGGCCCCAAAGTTTACAAACCCAAAATTTTTTTTTACTCTTTACTTTTTTATTTCTAAAAATTTTGTTAAATTTTTGGGGAAAGTAAAAGGGTTTCTTACCCCAAAAAAGCGTCTTTAACCTACACACATTTTCCTTTCCCTCCCAATTTTTTCTATGGATAGAGTTTAGATATATTTGTTTTTTTTTTATTGCATTTTTGTCATTTAAATTTTTGTCCATAGAACCTTTTGGGGTTGCGTTTATTAGGGTGAACCTAGAAGGCTGTATGCTACATTTCTGATTGACATATTAAGCTTTATTTTATCTTATTTATTTTATTCTATATTATCTTGTTTCTGTGCAATATTTTTGCATATTTTATCCAAGACTGCAGTCTTTATTGTTTAGGGCCTTTTCAATTAAAAAACATGGCGGGGGGTTTTCCCTTATCGTATAACACAGTAGGTGGGAAAAATTTGGTTTTTTTTTATCCCCACAGTATTTTAACTTTTTTTTTTTTTTTTTTTAAAAATTATGGTTCTTCACCCTTTCATTCTAATAAAGATGTGTGCACTATATATCACTTTGAGGTATGCAACTTTGTATGTGGCATTTTCTTTTTGTTCAATATATTACATCTCTGGTGCATCTTTAGACATTTTGCTATCCTTTTTTGCATCTATTGTTGGGTTTAATTTTTTCCCCCTTTTTACCCAACATTTTTCACACTTTTCTGGATTTAAGAAAGCCCCGTGGTAAATAAATTCATAGGGCCCCATAACAAAATAAGATGGGCTCTCTCACTAATGAAAAAACAAAAAAAAAATAAGTGGCAAATTTTTTAATGGGCAAAATAGCATATAATCAGAGAACCCAAAGCATACTGGAAAGCACAAAGCCACCAACTTCCTCTATCCTACAAAAACGTACAGTGTTCTTGAACCTACCTTTTGGCCCAATGGCAGCTGCTATATCTGCTATGGCTATTGTTAAGCCCATGGCCATGCCCCTTTCTGTGAACCCACGCCTCTTTTGCAGAAGTGTATAAAGGGTTAAACAATAATAAATTTTCGTATCCAAACACTATATTTGCCCCAAGTTGCACCTTAACTGGGACCATTGCTTTAATAAAAGTCCCATTTGCTCGGGGTGGTACCCACAATAAAAATGAGTTTTTTCTTAATGGGGCAACAGCCTGCGAATATGTTAAACAGTGTACAGAAAATTATAGCCATTTTAACAGTAGTCCAGAGAACAGTCATTTTAATAATGGACCCTGACACGGGTAGGCAAAGGTAGGCAACCGCCTAGGGCACCACTTCATTCCATGCAGAAAAGGGGTACAAGGAGGTAAAGAGTGGGCTTAATTTTCAATTGTAGGTGGGGAGAGGAGCCTCATGCCTTATTTGCCTAGGAAACCACAATACCTTGTCCCAATCCTGCCTGACACATACAATAGGTGTCAGAGTTCTTGTGGGCTAGAGCTGGATCTTAGCTCTCATTAGACAACTGCTATACCTGACATAGGATAACAATGTAGCAGCCATACTAGAGCACCATTAAATCACGGCACCCTAGAACATGGCCCCTTAATAGCTTCTATAAAGAGGCATTTTAGCAGTTGTTAAGATGTTGATTATTGAATTTATTTACACATTGGAATTAATATCACACTTTTAAAGCAAGATGCAGGAATTTGACTATAATGGACCTCATTTATCAATATTATCTAAAAATGAGACTGTCTTTGTTGCCCATAGCAACCAACCAGAGCTCAGCTTTCATTTTTCCAGAGCTGCATTAAAAATGAAAGCTTCGCTATGATTCGTTGCTATGGGCAACAAAGACAGTTTTACTATTAGAATTCTTTGAGAACTAATGCCCAATGTTCTTTTATTGTTTTTATTTATTTGATTATATTACAGGAAATCACACAGTTTTGTAATATCCTGCTCACATAAGATTCTTAGACTAAGGCCAAAGATTCGTCTATAGTAATGGCTCCATTGAGTAACTGTATGAACTAAACATGGCATCAATCATGTGACCATCACACAAATGTCATGTGACCTGATATCCAAGTAACCCTGTGCAGGTAGCTAACATAAGTGAATAGTATGTTACTGAAAAGCAAAACTATGGTATTGCTATGTACACAGCATCTCAGCATTATGTCCGTGTCTGTGTAGAAGCGGCGCTTATGTTCTGCACTGTCCATGTTGTTTTTTTAGCAATTAACTTTGTTAAGAACATGACAACGTCACCTAGAGACAGACAGCAATTGTATATAATGAAATACTGTGAATAAGTTGTTTCAACAGCTATAATAATTATTCTTCCATTAGTCTTATTGAGGAAGTTTAAGTTACTACAATTCCAAAATCCTCTAAAAAAACCCTTTATTAAATATATTTAAAACACAAATCCCATAGACAATAAACAGTTAACCTCTTAGGACAATCAGAACCCATACATAAATCCACAAGGTAGGTATTCAAAAAACATATCATAAAAATCTATCTGTCCCTTAACCCTATAATACCCTTTGCTCACCCTTAGCGGGGGTCCCACCCCAAAAAGGGTGACCACGCCCACTAATCCCTGGTACACCGTAGGTACACAGTCCCTATCCCTAAGGTGTGTATACTGAAAAAACAGATATTCCCACAGTACAGATAGACTAAAAGAGAATACAATTAAATTCTGTCGGTATAGTGGTACACATAAGGCAAACATATCAATACCAATCTCACCACAGGAAAGACAAATGTCAAACAAGGATCACCAATTTGTGATCTAGTGACTAAAAGTAGCTATTCAAAATATACATAGGATACACAGGATATGTTCTTACCTAAACGCATTTTATCCCCCCAACAACAGGACTTGTCAATGGGGTACCGTAATGAGATGTAAATTAAAGCCACAGTAAAATAGCTAAATAGTCATGTATAAATATATCCCTCAATTACTTAATCCAAAATCCAAGATGTTAGCCACATTAAACAAATCTGGACAGATCAATGTTTGCCTAAATACATAGTACCTGCGTAGTGCATGAAATAATTGTTAGAACAGATGCGTCCACAGGAGCAGTGGTGTCCCACTATGCATGGGTAGGTGTCAGACTGTACTGTGTGAATATCTTTGTCCCGTTTTTCTCTCCCATATACCTGGTTTGTCAGTAAACACACCCTAGGACTGTGTACCTAGAGTGTACCAGGGATTCGTAGGCGGGGTTGCCCTTTTTTTGGGACGGGGCCCTCGCTAAGGATGAGCACAGGGTATTATAGGGTTGAGGGACAGATAGATCTTTATGATATGTTTTTTGAATACCCACCTTGTGGATTTATGTATGGGTTCTGATTGTCCTAAGAGAACTGTTTATTGTCTATGGGATTTGTGTTTTATATATACTTAATAAAGGTTATTTTTTGAGGATTTTGGATTTTATATTTGTAGCATTGTGGAGTTTAAATTACATCAGAAAACCGAATGATTTCCTGCTTTATAAAAATAAATATGTTTAAATAACATTGCAGCAGATAACCCCTTTAAGCTGTCTTTGTTGGTTTATACAGATATGTGCTTGTTAAATTAATCAACTTCTTAAGTCTAACTATATTTGTTTCCTTCAAAAGAACCGAACAGCTGTCTCACCCAATTCTGCCATAGACTTGCACACTCAGCTCAACAGCACGTCCATGTGTTCTGAGTAGGAAGAGGGTTATAAGCTCATGTTTGTCAGACTCCTCTTTCTACCTTTTTACCTTATCTTCTTGACAAAAATAGGACTGATCAGTAAAAATCCAACTGCCCTCGTTTCTCTGACGTGAGATTACACGGAGTTCATAAAAACCTGTGATATTTGGAATATTGCAGACTATAAAAAAGGATTGTCCAGTTCCTATAAAAAAATAATAACAAGCTCACTTACCTTCTCCTGGTTCTCCAGTTCCAGCACTGGTTCTCTCTGGTCTTCTGTTTATATTCTTCTGCTTCTAAATGGGGACATTCATGTCACCGATGCTGACCGGCTGTAGGGGTCACATGTCTCCACTTATATCACTCTTCAGAGTTGTTTACTTCTGAACGGTGAAGAATAAAGTGAATTTGTTTAGCTATGAACTAGGACTGGTGATAAGTTTACCTATAATTTTTTTCTGCATATACTGAATGCATGGGTTCCGTTCACTTTGAATTTTTGGTAATTCATGAATATTATTAGATGTGACAATATATTAGTTATTCATATGTATGAGTTTAATACCAAAAACTGTATGTATGTAATTGTTCATATTTGCCAGCATGATGTTTCTCAGGTCCTGTTTTTAAATGTTTTTAAGTAAGGTTATTTTTGTACACATTGTTGATATAAAATAAAGCTTTACAGATTTGGGTGTAACTCCTTTGTGCATATGATTCTTTTTTTGTAATGCACCAAAGATATGGGGCTTTCTGGGGGCTTGTTGCACCAAATTTGTAGGATTAGACACATTTATGAATGTAAGCACCTAGCTGTCAGAACAGCCAGACTAAGTTAATAGTGGTTTTGAGGCCAAAGTTGTTAACAAATGTATGAATTGCAGAAGAACAGGTTCATACTTTCTGGCGCATGCTACACTGTTTTAAAGCTATTGAGATCTGGCCTGTCTGCGCCAAAGTTCATACATGAACTTTGCTAGGAACCCCTTTGACTTGATAGTGATATCACAGCTTTCAATTTTATCTGACATAAGCAAACAGTTTACCCAGCTCAGCACAACTTGAATAGCAGCTTCATCTGCTTGCACAGAGGCACTTCAAGTTTGTGCAGCTACAATTGATAAAATCCCAGAATCCAGCAACGCAGAGCAGGATATAACAGTCCACCTTAAATAGATATGACTTAAGACCAGTAAAGGGTCTGAAACATGTAAGCACTTCCTCCTACTTGACTTTTTGCCTCCCTATATTTTTGGATTTGGAAGACTATTAAAGGTTGGATTTTATATCCTCCTCCACTTTTCTAGATCTGTGGGATTTCATCTTTCCATTTTATCTGCTCCTATCTCTAAACAAAAGAAAAGCATTGAATAAGTTTGGATAACATTCTGTGCTGTGATATTATGGTGAATTTTCTGTTAAGTTTAGTTTTACTATATCTGTACATTGACTTTTTTGTCCGTGTAGAAAATAGGGTATATTTGTAATTGCTCTAGTTGTTAATTCCAGAGTCTGTTCTACTACATAATCTTTCCCCTGCCTGAAAAACTTTGTCTTTTTTTTAAATTAACAAATAAAGTTTATTGAAATATTAACAGTGTCAGTGCATTCAATACAAGAAGTACAGAATATGTCAAAAGGCGCATGTCTTTAATCACAAGTTGGGACTGGAATAGAAAAAAAATGATAGGGTTTGTCCACACAACGAGTAAAATTTACTGACACATTTTCAACGAGTATTTCACATGCTTTTTGCATGTTGATTTAGGGTCTTTTTTTACACGCGGTTTGCAGTTAAATACGAGTCTCATTTATTTCTATGCTTTTTTGGTTGTGGATCCACGTTAAAAAACTCATACAGATGTTTTGGAGGACATATTTTACACTAGTTTTTTAGCCATCCCCATTGACATCAATAGTAAGAATAAACATGTTCTAAGTTTTTTTTTTCCGGGGGGAAAACCAACTGCCGAAAATATTTTCTATTAAGGTCAATGAAAATGGTTTACTTTAGTTTTTAGATGAGTATTTCAAGTCAGAATCCATGTGTATTCCAATTCTAAATACTTGTCATGTGGACATAGCCATAGACTGGTAGGTAGACTTCATATATAAAATACTGTTGAAAACAGCATTAGGATACAATGAATACATGTCTAGCATATTCAGTTTATGTTCCGTTCCCATCACATTTTTTTTATCTTCGATTAGGAAAGCTCTTTATGTACTCACTAAAAGGGCCTATAGGGTTGCATTAGCCGTCAGACTCATATAATATATTGTTACACCAAAAAAGTTAAATATGAAATAGCCTAATAGAGAATGCCAATCTATAGATGAAATCCGTTCCATAACACCTGTAACAAACGTATCTGTTTATAGAATGCCATTATAGCACATAGATGACAGATGAAAATCATGGAATTCATCACAGACATCCAGTTCATGCATACTTTATAAGCTTTTTATGACGTGTTTTATTATGGGTGTTGAGTGTCTGTGACAAATAACATTCTTTAGCATTCGTCATCTATACGCTATTACAGCATCCGCTTTTAATGACACATCATATAGGTTAAACAGATGCCAGAATATCTAATGTGGGATAGATGACACTGTCACACCTCTAATTGTATACATTTCTGTGTATTAAACAGAAGTCAAAAATGCGATGTGAACAGGACCTTAGAAATACACAGTACGGGCGGCATGTATGAACGGGGCTGCACCAGATATCTGGCGTCTTTTCAGCCTGATATCCAGCGCAGCCCCGTTCGCTACATTTTTAAATGGCCTGCATGCCATTATCAGGCATATTACATAGCGCAAGCGGCACTTTGTAATGCGTCTGATTTCGGAGAGTGTGCAGGAGGCGGGGCACACTAGAACTGTGTGAAGATATAGATTTATAGCTTTGTTACGGCATTTCTAGGCGCATTACTGCTGGAACAGGTAGACCACTTTCAAAGTGGTTTACCTGAGCCAGAAATGCCGCCCTAGCGCTAGAATGTGCCTAATTTATGACCCGCTGTAGGTCCATAAATTAGGCGCATTCTAGGCTATTATGATGCGCAGGAACTTTGGCGTTTACACCCCCAGTTTTATACAGGCCTCCCTCCATGTTTTGCTTCAGGCATATGTTTAACAGTAGATTCTGGTTTCACTCCTTTAGCAATTTTTGTAATGCATCACAAAAGTAAGAATATGTCTAACAGAGAACTTCTATACAAATGATTGCATCAAATTGAATACATTTTACTGAGAAGGTCACAGAAAATTATAAAGTTATCAAGAACATTTTGTCTTGAGAACAATGCAATAAACATATGCCAAGTTTTATTTCTGTCATCTGTACAAAATACACTTGAAAAAAAGAAAGTGTCATTTTGAAGTAAATCAGATAGATGTACAAGATCTGAAATTGACTGCAGTATATTACATACAATGTTATTTGTCTGAAAACACGCAAAGGTTGGCTGGTTAGGAAATAACTTCACATAAAGAGGAAATAATGTACAGAGTTTCCAGTACTGTGATCATTAAAGGGGTTTTCTCACCCCGCTGTTTCTCTGAGTTTTAGTAGTTTTGCACTAACTCTGTCTCCTTAGGCTAAATCGAAAGTCTTCATTTGTCAATGATGGTGGAAAAATAAAAAGTTATGGCTTTGGGAAGGCGCGGAGGGAAAAGCGAGTGTGACAAAAAAGGCACCATCAGGAAGTGGTTAAAATGGGGTTCAAAATCTGAACCATCCAAAGCATTTTAATATTGCTGGACCGCGGCTGGACCGTGGTTTTTGGTGCAGGATTGTGCTAAACGCCACAGTTGGTGTTCAGATTTGCCAACGGCCCCGTACATTCAGGTATACTCCTGATATCAGTATGGTATCAGTGATGTACTATTATACCTTATCAACCATACTCTTGTCTAAGGTATACTAAGTACTGTACTCTAAAATCCTGGCCTCTATCTCCTCTCCTAATGATAATTCATTGTCTACTCGTGGTGAAACACTGTTGCTTCTCAATGTATGTTGATGTTTTATATTACAATTTATTGTCAAAATGGTGACAGCTTACCTTCCAACCTTCCCAGATTCAGGTGCTGTCCTGGGGTCTTGGGAGGTCTTCAACTGTTCAACTTTACCACCTCTAATCCTGTGCTGCCTGCATGACCAAGTCTCACCATACAGCAGGTATTTCCTCTGCACAAGTGGCACTGATATATTTACAGTACCTCACAAAAGTGAGTACACCCCTCACCTTTCTTTAAATATTGTTTTATATCTTTTCATGGGACAACAGAGAAGATATGATACTTTGATACAATGTAAAGTAGTCAGTCTACAGCTTGTATAACAGTGTAAATTTGGTGTGCCCTCAAAATAATTCTAAACATAGCCATCAATGTCTTAACCGCTGGCAACAAAATTAAGTACACCCCTAAATAAAAATAGACAAATTGTGTCCAATTTGAAATTTTTTCTCCATAACTTTCTTTGGCTCGATAGTGTTACAAGGTCTCAGGTGTGAATGGCGAGCAGGTGTGTTGAAATTGGTGTCATCGCTCTCACACTCTCTTATGCTGGTCACAGGAAGTTCAGAATGGCACCTCATGGCAAAGAACTGAGGATCCGTAAAAAACTATTGTTGATCTACATAGCCTAGGCTACAGGAAGATTGCTAACACCTTGAAACTGAGCTGCAGCATGGTGACCAAGACCATACAGCGACAAGACAAGTTGCACTAAGAACAGGCCTCGCCATCATCAATCAAAGAAGTTGAGTGCACGTACTTTGCATCATATCCAGAAATTGTCTTTTCAAAACAGATGTGAGTGCTGCCAGCAATGCTGCAGAGGCTAAAAGGGTGGGGGGCAGCTCATACCATACACCGGACACAGCATCAAATTGGTCTGCATGGCTGTAGACCCAGAAGAAAGCCTCTTCTAAAGATGATGCACAAGACAACCCACAAACAGTTTGCTGAATACAAGCAGACTAAGGACATGGATTACTTGAACCATGTCCTTTGGGCTGATGAGACCAGGATAGACATATTTGGCTCAGATGGTGTCAAGCGTGTGTTGCAGGAATCAGGTGAGGATTACAAAGACAAGTGTTTCTTGCCTACAGTCAAGCATAGTGATGGGAGTGTCATAGTTTCAGGCTGCATGAGTGCTTCCAGTTGTGGGGAGCTACAGTTCATTGAGGGAAACATGAATGCCAACTAGAGATGGGCGAATTGATTCTAACGAAGTGGAATTCGTTTAGAATTTCAGGAAAACTTCGGTTCGGAACGAAGTCCAACTTTGGGGTACTTCGGGTGAACGAAGGGTGTGCTTTTGATTGATAAAATGGTTTGTGAGCACATGGCGCTACATGGGGCAAAGCACTTGGGAGGAAAAAGGGCATAGCTGCATGACATGTGCAGAGATGAGCCAAATCAGAGACCGGGGGATTCTGTGACGTCACCGCACTATAAGTCCGGGCGGACGCCGGGGCTCACACTCCTTTTCACTGTGCTCATCAGGGAAGGTGCTGCCGCGGCTGATAGCTCTTACTGAAGAATTGATTTTTATATAGCATTTCTGTGGGGTTGTCTCAGCTTGTCTCAGAGACTGTTCTCTTAATGTTTTTATTTCAAAATATTTGGGGTATTGGATCTGAAACCCAGTGTGGGTCCACTGCAGCTGCATTATACATTAAATTTATCCAAGTGGGATTTTAAGCCAGTTCCTGTGTTTATTCATTTAAAGAAACACGTTTTTACAATACAAATACCACTTCTTTTTTGGCTTCTAAATTCTATTGCGCAATTTACATCCAGGGGTTAATTAAGCGTTGTTTTTGCTGGAGTGCTGACCCACAAGAAACCGTCTTTTTCAACGCCAAAATATATAAATTTTTCCTGTAGCCTAATTCCAAAGCAAGGTTAATTACAACTGTATTCTTGTTGTGTGGCTTTAGAAAACCGCAATTGTAACCACGTAAAAGCAACTATTTTGTGCGGCTCAATTCTTTGGCGCAATTTTACATCCGGGGGTTAATTAAGCGTTGTTTTGCGGGTGTGCTGACAAAAATAAACCTTTCTTTTTAACGCCAAAAAAATTTTAAATTTTTCCTGTAGCCTAATTCACAAAAAAAAAGGTTAATTACAACTGTATCTCTTGTTGTGTGGCGTAGAAAACACGCAATTGTAACACCTACAAAGCTACTATTTTGTGGCGGCTCAATTCTTTGGCGCAATTTACATCCAGGGGTTAATTAAGCGTTGTTTTGCTGGTGTGCTGGCAAAAATAAACAGTCTTTTTCAATGCCAAATATATAAATTTTTCCTGTGGGCCTAATTCACAAGCAAAGGTTAATTTACAACTGTATTCTTGTTGGGGTGGTGTAGAAAACACGCAATTGTAACACGCTACAAAGCTTACTATTTTGTGCGGCTCAATTCTTTGGCGCAATTTACATCCAGGGGTTAATTAAGCGTTGTTTTGCTGGTGTGTGGCAAAAATAAACGTCTTTTCAACGCTAAAATATATAAATTTTTCCTGTAGCCTAATTCACAAGCCCAGTTTAATTACAACTGTATCTTTTTGTTGTGTGGCGTAGAAAACACGCAATTGTAACACGCTACAAAGCTACTATTTTGTGCGGCTCAATTCTTTGGCGCAATTTACATCCAGGGGTTAATTAAGCGTTGTTTTGTGGTGTGCTGCCCAAAAATAAACCGTCTTTTTAACGCCAAAATATATTAAATTTTTTTTCCTGTAGCCTAATTCAAATAAAGGTAATTACAATGTATCTCTTGTTGTGTGGCGTAAAAAACACCAATTGTAACACGCAAACAAACTACTATTTTGTGCGGCTCAATTCTTTGGTGCAATTTACATCCAGGGGTTAATTAAGCGTTGTTTTGCTGGTGTGCTGCCCCAAAAAAACCGTCTTTTTCACGCCAAAAATATATAATTTTTTCCTGTGGGCCTAATTCACAAGCAAAGGTTAATTACAACTGTATCTCTTGTTGTGTGGCTTTTAGAAAAACACGCAATTGTAACACGCTCTACAAAGCTACTATTTTGTGCGGCTCAATTCTTTGGCGCAATTTACATCCAGGGGTTAATTAAGCGTTGTTTTGCTGGTGTGCTGGCAAAAAAACCCGTCTTTTTCCCCGCCAAAATATTTAAATTTTTCCTGTAGCCTAAAAAATTAAACAAGCCAAAGGAATTTAATTACAAACTGGGGATTTTTTCCCTGTTTTGGTTGGCTTTTTGGAAAGAAAAAAAAAAAACGCCAATGGTTTAAAAAACGTTTTTTTACAAATGCTTCCCCTTATTTGTGCGGCTCAATTCTTTGGCGCAATTTACATCCAGGGGTTAATTAAGCTTGTTTTGTTGGTGTGCTGACCCAAAATAAACCGTCTTTTTCAACGCCAAAAAAAATATAAAAAATTTTTTCCCTTTTGTAGCCTAATTTTTTCCCACCAAGCAAAAAGGTTAATTAAACGATTAAACTGTATTTCTCTTGTTTTGTGTGTGGCTAGAAAACACGCAATTGTAACAGGCTACAAAGTACTATTTTGTGCGGCACAATTCTTTGGCGCAATTTATATCCAGGGGTTAATTAAGCGTTGTTTGCTGGTGTGTGACAAAAATAAACCGTCTTTTTCAACGCCAAAATAATAAATTTTTCCTGTACCCTAATTCACAAGCAAAGGTTAATTACAACTGTATCTCTTGTTGTGTAGCGTAGAAAACAGCAATTGTAACACGCTACAAAGCTACTAGTTTGTGCGGTTCAATTCTTTGGGCAATTTACATCCAGGGGTTAATTAAGCGTTGTTTTTGTGGGTGCTGACAAAAATAAAAGTCTTTATCAACGCCAAAATATATAATTTTTCCCTGTAGCCTAATTCATTCCAAAGGTTAATTAACCATGTTTGTGCTTTTACATTTACTAAAACACACAGTGTTTTTAAACGGCACATACAAGTAAATTTTTCCTGGCTTTGTGGAGCGCAATTTATATCCAAGGGTTACCCAAGCTTGTTACTGGGTTCATTGGAGTAAAAAACAGGGTGTATATTTATCATATACGGGATATCTTCATCAAACAGTGTCTGTACATTTTAGAACAAACATTTATGTCAGACAGAAGGTGGCAGGCTTTTGCACCTGCGAGGTGGCAGTGGCACAAACATTCTGGAACAGGGCCCAGGTCGCAGCACAGCAAGGGGACGTCGCAGCAAGGGTCACTCGGTGAGGCCACAACTGCCGCTGTCATCTAGCGGCCGTGTATTGTTCAGCAACCCAAGGGTTCTTGATTGGTTGATTAGGTCATCCTCTTCCTCCCAGATGACATCTGACAACCCCAGCAAGAGTCGGTGGGAACCTCAGACAAAAACCATTAGTTGGCATGCCTGGGAGCGGGTCAGTGGCCCTCACCTGTCCACAGCCCTCCTCTGTCCCATCCGGTTCCCTCAGCAAGAGATCTACTATGTGGTCTGGGCTAAGCGCCACTATATAGCGAGGATGAACAATTTGAGGAGGGCAGTCAGCAGCTACTTGGCAGCGAAAGAAATGGGGTCAATATCGCCTGCTTCTTGCAGTAGGCGGAAAAAGTAATAGATGTGGAGAGTGGCATGGGAGGTCATGTTGTAAGAGGTCAGCCTCGGCATACCAAGACCGGTGATAAGGACAGCAGTGACGATGAAACACAAATAGATGATGATGTAGCCGACCCACTGGGACGGGGAAGGCAAGGGCTTCATCATCTCAGGGAAGAGGGCGTCAGTTTGCGCGTTCAGGCAGCAGCGCAGCCAGCAAGTGGGGTCGTTGTGGCCGTGAGTCAGCAGGTTTAGCAGCAGTGTGAGGTCGGAGCCAAGCGGCCACGGGGTAAAAAACCCGCTTCGCAGGTCAAAGAAAAGTAGCGGCACAGGGGCCTCGCAAAGGCAGCGGCGGCAGTAGTCACTCAGTGCGGAGGGGTTGGCGGTAAAACCCGATACTCGGCGGTGTGGCAGTTCTTTGCTAAGACACCGGAGGAGCCAAATATGGGTATATGTAGAATCTGTGGGCAGAAAGTGAAGCGTGGCCAGGAGCTAACGTTGGCACCACGGCCTGCGTCAACACATGCAGCGTCACCATCCGGTGGCCTGGGAGAAAAAGTGGCTCAGATGTGGTGGTCCTTCCTGCCGCCGCAGCAACAGGCAGCAGCAGCGCCCAGTGGGACGCATGCATTGCAGCCAGTCAAGGGTCCAACCACCTCTGCAGGAAGGGAGCTGTTTCTCTTTGACATCATCTCCCGTCCAGATGCTCCTGCTCCTCGCTACTCATGGCGCCAGCAGTTGTTCAGTTGGGGGCGATTGCAAAGAGACAACAGTATGCGTCCAACCATCCTAAGGTGCAGCAGCTGACCGTGTGCTCTGTCCAAGTTGTTGGTATTGCAGTCCTCCCTTTCCAAATGGTGGACTCTGCACCAAATTTAGAGAACTAATGGCTTGTGCCGAGCCCAGATGGAGGTTCCAAGCCGTAATTTTTTTTCCAAAAGGCAGTACCAGCACTTCATAATATGTAGAACAGAAGGTGGGTCAGTCCTTGAGTTTCAGGTTTGTTCCAATTTTGCCCCGGCAGCGCGGACGTCTGGAGCTGTAACTCGGTCAGGGGCCAGTACATGTCCTTTACGGCCCCCCTGGGTGAATGTGCTTCAGCCCAAGCACAAACCAACAACTTGGACAGGAGACCCGCTTTCTCCTCCACGTTGTCAAACTCTGCACCTGCGCCAATGTCCGCCTCCTCCTCCTCCACCACCACCACCATTCAGCCTCCACAAGTACTGCTCCATCATTACCACATGTGTAGGGCACAGGGTGTCACGCAGTTCTACACCTGGCTTGCCTCGGCGAACAAAGTCACACAGGGGAGGAACTGCTCCGCGTTCATTTCAGCAACAAATCGATGTGTGGCTTTCTCCCCCGCCAACTGCAAATCGGAAACATGGGGACGGGAACAATGGGAGGAACATGGTGTCCGCGCTGCCACCGAGGAGGGATGGTCCATGCGCCCTGCATTGGTTGCAAGTGTTTTAATCTGGTTGTGAAATGGTTCTGAAGTCTTCCACGGATCTTCAGAAGATTCTGAAAATGGCCAGGAAACTGTTGCATGCACTTTATCCATTCTACAAAGCCAGGAACACCCTCCTCGAGTTGCAGCGGCAGAACGGGCCCTCCCCAACACCTCTGATATGCGATGTTTCACACCCGGTGGAATTCCAGCCTGCACATGTTGGACCGACTGTATGAACAGAGAAAGGCCATTAAACGATTTTTTGATGATCCAGGCAGACAGAAATACTCCCCTGTGTTAACTTGATGTCAGCAAGTGGCAGCTCATGCGTGAACACCCGCCGTTTGTTGAGGCCATTCGAGGAGGCGACGTTATTTGTCAGGTCGCCAGGATCTACGTAATTGAATAACGTCATTCCAACTGCTTCATGTCCTGGAACAGATGCTGAAAAATCTGTCTGGGCAGTGGGGACGGAGATGTGGCGACTACATTTTTTTGTGGCACATGAGTCCGGTGGGGACTGAAATGGAGGGGAGGAGGAGGAGGACATTGGGGCAGAAGCATTGTCTGGTGAAATGAGTGGATTTTCTACCCAGGTGGACAAGAGAGGGAGGGCAGGAGCAGCTGGAGGGGGGTGGATGGGATGAGGAAGACGAGGCAGATGACCCCCAAGCACCGTGGCAGTATACAGTGGAAAATGGCGGGCAGGAGCCCTCCGAATTCACTTGGTGCAGATGGCCCGCAGCATGCTTATTTGCCTGGCTAGTGACAGCCGAATAGTCAGCATCCCGGGGAGAGGATTGACTTCTGGCTCTCCACCCTATTGGACCCTCGCTACCGGTCCCCAAAATGGGAGCCTTTTTCCCCGCTTATTGAGAGGGGAAGACAAACTCAAATTTTCTATAGGGAAATCCTCCGTAATCAGTTGGGCCGCTGCCTATGTGCTGGGCATCGTCCCTCCTCTGACAGGTCTGACCGGGGGGGTTCCTCAGCGCTCAAAGTACTACTGCCCGGCTGCTGGGGAAGGTGGGGGGGTAGGAGCGTACCAGCCCCCTCAGTAGTAACCTAAGTCTGGAGTCCCCTGATGGAGCAGGCTTCCTTCACCCGCCTTAGTGAGGAGGGCAGTCGCCAAACGCAGCAGCAGCAGCAGCAGGACCTGGAGCAGTTCCTGAACCAACAGGTTGTGGCCTACTTGGACAGCACTCTGCCACCTCAGTTAGAAGATCCGCTGGACTACTGGGCAGCCAAACGTGATGTGTGGCCGCAACTTGCCGAGTTGGCAGATGGAGAAAGCTGTCCTGCCCGGCCCAGTTGTGTGGCAACAGAGCGGGTGTTTCAAATGGGCGGGGGCCATCGTTACCCCAAGGAGAACCCGCTTGTCCACGGGAACTGATGAACGAAAGACATAACTCAAGAATAATCACGCGTTGAACGGCCAGGATTTCCACACACCAATGCCTTAGGCGTCAGTCTGGGTTCAAACTACTGCCTCAGCCACTATTCTGATGGGCCGCCCCCCGCCCGATGCCACACATCTGCTGGGCAGTTTCTCCATCTGCCCACCACTTTTTTTACCATGGACTGGTATTTCCACCCACCTCAACACACTGTCAAATTGTTTCACTCTATGACCTCATGCTTTCGCTGCTGTTGCTGGTTGCCTGACATCCACACTGTGTCCCTTGTGCCACTGTCTGACCTCATGTGCTGCTGTGGCTGCTGCATGTCTCCATTTCTGGTGTCATTGGTGCCACTGCCTGACCTCATGCTGCTGCCGCCGTTACCTCCGCTCTCAGTCATTGGGACACTCGTGGCTTCCCTGTTTTGCCACCTCCAGAATGTCATTGTGCCACTCTTTGACCTCATGCTGCTGCTGTGACTCCTGCCGTGCCCCCCCACTGTGTCATTGTGCACTCCTGACCTCATGCTGCTGCCCCACGTGACCTCCGCTCTCGGTCATTGTGCCATTTGTGGGCTTCCCCTGTTTTGCCCCCAGAATTTCTATTGTGCCACTGCCTGACCTCATATGCTGCGCCGTGACCACAACACTGTGTGATTGTGCCACTCTGTGGCCTAATAATGTTTTGCCCCCTCCAGAATGTCATTGTGCCACTGCCCGATCTTTATGCTGCTGCTGTCGTGACCTCCACACTGTATCATTGTGCCACTCTGTGGCCTAATACTGTTTTGCCGCCTCCAGAATGTTATTGTGCCCTGCCTGACCTCTATGCTTCCGCCGTGACCTCCACACTGTGTGATTGTGCCACTTTTGTGGCCTAATACTGTTTTGCCGCCTCCAGAATGGGCATTGTGCCACTGCCTGAATCTATGCTGCTGCTGTCGTGACCGCCACACTGTGTGATTGTGCCACTCTTTTGGCCTAATACTGTTTTGCCGCCTCCAGAATGTCATTGTGCAACTGCCTGATCTCATACTGCTGCCGCCGTGACCTCCACACTGTGTGATTTTGCCACTCTGTGGCCTAATACTGTTTTGCCGCTTTCCCCGAATGTCATTGTGCCACTGCCCGTATCTCATACTGCTGCCGCCGTGACCTCCACACTGTGTGATTGTGCCCCTCTGTGGCCTATATACTGTTTTGCCGCGTCAGAATGTCATTGTGCCACTGCCTGACTTCATACTGCTGCCGCCGTGACCTCCGCTCTCAGTCATTGTGCCACTCTGTGGCTTCCTCGTGTTTTGCCACCTCCAGAATGTCATTGTGCCACTGCCTGACCACATACTGCTGCCGCCGTGACCTCCACACTCGTCAAATTAATGTTGCCACCTGGAGCTCTCAGCTTGTTTTTTTCCAAACTTTCGCTGGCATGACTTTATCAGGCTACATTCCCGCTTGAGTTTTTTTGGTCAGTTTTGCCCTCTTAAATGCCCAGGGAATTTTATAGTGAACCGATTCTAAGAGCGGCGGCAGTCATTGCGTGTCATACTAAAACACACATTGTTGAAGAACAAACCAAGCTCCCCCTCATATTTAAGCATTTGGGACAACTTCTACAGCACCCGCAGGGTCTGTGCAGCCTGGAAATAGCTGCCTTTTTAACGCGATTCGTGCCGAAGTAATTCGGACCGAATTTATTTTTGTCGGAAAATTCGGCGAAGTGACCGAATCGAATTTTTGAGAAATTCGCCCATCTCTAATGCCAACATTTACTGTGACAAAAGCAAGGCATGATCCCCTTCCTTCGAAAACTGGGCCGCAGGGCAGTATTCCAACTTGTTAACAACCCCAAACCTCCAAGACAACCATTACTTTGCTAAATAAAATAAGAGTAAAGGTGCTGGACTGGCCAAGCATGTCTACAGACCTTAACCCCATTGCGCATCTGTGAGGCATCCTCAAATGAAAGATGGGGCTGCGCAAGATCTCTAACTTCACCCAGCTCTGTGATGTCATCATGGAGGAGTGAAAGAGGATTCCAGTGGCTGCAACCTGTGGGGGAAACTTTTAAATGAACTCAGTCCAAAGAGTTTAAAATAAAGCTGGGAATTTAAAGGTGGTTTTTCCACAAAATATTAACGCTTTGGGCAGGGAAATTTTTCCCCTTTTTAAAATTGGGGGTTGTACTCACTTTTTTTTCCCGTGGTTTTTACAATTTATGGCTGTGTAATTTTTAGTTATTTTGAGGGGGGACACCAAAAATTTTCACTGGGCTATTTTTCATCGTTTTCAAAGTTTCATAAACTTCTGTGTTGTCTCATAAAATGGTATAATGCAATATTTACAAAAATGTGTACTTTTGTGAGAATCTGTATTTCGGGAAAAAATTTAAGAGTATTGTTTAACTGCATCCCAAGGGGTGGGGGGGGTTTTTTTGGGGGGGGTTGGGGGGGGGGGGAAATTGGGGGGGGGGGTTTTTTTCATTAGAAAAAATTAGTTAGTGTTAGATGATTTTCTTTCAGATGGGGCCCTTTAAAAAACCCACATTTTAGCATCTGTACTTTTGTGCTATACTGAGGCAACTTTTGGGGTTTCCTAAACCCAAAGTTTAATTATACAAGGGTTCTAAAATGTTGTGTTTTTAGGGGCCCCTTTTTACTTTTTTTTCCCTAACCAAAACAAACATGTAATAACCCCCCATGGGGGGTTTAGGGAACTGGAGGGGGGGAAGTTTTTGAAGGGAGTGGGGGTTGGGAAAAAAAATGGGGGGGGTGGGGGGGGGGGGGGATTGGGCCTTTAAGTTGGGTAAAACACAGTTATGGAAAAAAGTGGGACCCCGGGGGGAAATAAATAATTTTTTCGGGTAAATTAACCCCTTTAAACCGAAAAACATGGAAAAATAGTTAATGACCAGAACATGGTTTTTTTTTTTTTGTTTTTGCCTCCTTTGGGGTTTTTTCCAAAATTGTAACTTTTTTTATTTTTTCCCAAAGACGCAGTTGTTTGAGGCCTCGTTTTATTTTGAGCAAATTGTTAAATTTTGGGGGGAAAAGTTTTTTAAAATTTACTTTTTAAAATTGCAGTATTTTTTTTTTTTTTTCATTTTTTTTAAACCCTTAAAATTTTACACTTTAAAAACTTGTTAGATTAATTTCTACAGGTTTTTTTACGGTCTTTTGGGGGAAAAAAATATGTTTAGAGTTTTTTTTTTGTGGAATATATGACAAAATTTTTTTTTATTTAAAAATTTTCTTCTTTTTTTTTATTTTTTATTTTTGGGGGGGGTTTTCAATTTTTTTTTACCTTTTTCTGGGTTTTTTTTTTATACTTTTTTTTTTTTTTTTTTAAATCCCATGAAGGGGGGGGGAAACTGTTTTTTCAAAATTTTTTTTTTTAAACTTTTGGTAATGGTTTTTTGTTTTAAAAGTATATTGTCTTTTTATTGTGTTAAAAATTTTAAACAGGGGGGAGTGATCTGGGCAGCACAAAGTGCGTCCGGGGCCTTTGGGTTTGTACCAAACGCTCCCGGGGCCCCTCTATGTCCCCAGGGGGGACTGTTTCAGCCGTTTCCCCCGGGGGCTTTCGGGGGCCCAGTTGTTCCGTCACAAACCAGAACCCGGGGAAAAACCCTTTGATTGTGCTGCGGCAATTTCACTGCCGGGAATTTAAAGGGTTTTAAAACACCGGGTTTTTTGGGGGAGGGTTTTTTCCCCGCCCCGGGGCTCCCGGGGGAAAATTTTTGACCTGGTCAGGGTGTTTTGGGGCAGGCCCCCTTCAAACGCACAGCGCGGCGCCTGGGGCGCCGAAAACCGGTGGTCCCGCAGCGACGTCCCAAAAGGGCATCCCCTGGCCCGAAAGAAAAAGGCCTGCACCAAAACCGACGGGTCTAAAAGGGGGCGGCGGTCGTTCGTTAAGGGGTTAATCCCCAAAAATGCAGTAGAAGTAAAAACCGGGGGCAGTCAAGTCTACAGTCTGGGGGGGCAAAAAGCTGGGATCAATGTTGATAGTTATTATGTTTTTAAAGGTATTTAAAGTTGGGCAAAGTTTTTTAATTTTTTTACAGCACTTTTAAAAGGGACAAAAGGAAAAAACCCCTTGGAAACCCTTTTAAAATAAAGGCAAAACTCTATCCCCCCCCTTTCCCGGAGATGAAATAAGTTTATAAAGAAATTTGTGTCCCCCTTAATTTCCAAATTTAAATTTCAACTGCGATGAAAACCCCCATATCTGGCCCTTTAAATTGCACAAGTTTTCAAATTTCCCCCCAAATGTTTGGTGACTCCTAGATAAAGGGGAAAGGGAAAGGAAAAGAAATAGGGGATTAAAAATCTGGCCCCATGGTGGGGTCAAAAACTGTTTTCCCAAGCCTAAAAAGCAACCACTGTCCCCTTTTAAAGTAAACCTGGGCATCAAATTTTCCCAAAAACTTTTTCCCTCTAAAATTTCCCGAAAAACCAAACAAATATTACTTGAATTTGTAAATCTCATCTGCAGAAGGGCCCCTTTGGAAATTCATTAAAACAGTAATCTTTCCATTTTCAAGAAAATTTGCCCAAAAGAAATTTTTTTTTGGGGCCACTTCCCAAAACGGATCCCGGCCTTTTTTTTAGGGGTTGTATATTAGCTTTTCCCCATAAAATTTTCTCCCAAACTAATTTAAAAACTACACCCCTTAAAATGTTTAAAAAAAAAAAATTTGTTTTACCCTTAAGGTATTTCCAGAAAAATTTAAACAAAAAATGGGGGGAGAAAAAATTTAAAAAGTAAACTTTTTTTTGCAGATTTTCAATTTTATTCCAAAATTTAACACAAACAGAAACTCAATAGAACCCAAGGAACTGCAAAATCAAAATCAAATTTCCCCAGATTTTTGGTTGTTTTTTGAGAATCCCCTTGGGGGCCCAGTGGGGCTAAATTTTGGCCCCAAAATAAAAAGCCCCCCCGAAATAGGAGGACCACTTTTTCCGGTATTTGGGGTCTCCTTTTTAATACAATTTTTTTAGGTGCCATTCCAGGTTTTTGGGGCACCCTAGTCTGCTAAAACTTTTAAAAAAACCCCTAAAAGGACCCCCCTATTGGAAAATAAATGCTTTTTGGGGGAAAAATTTCCAAAAGGGTTTTTGGACCTATTTTTGACCCCACAGGTGTTTCACAAATTTGTTTAGCTTATGGTTGGGGAAATTAAAAAAATTTTTTTTTCCAAAATCTTCAAATTTTTGCTGAAAATTTTTTAAATTTTTTTTAAAAATTTGGGGAAAAAAAAGCACCCCAAATTTTTGGGTTTCACAAATTTTTAAAATAAGTTTAAAATGCCCTACATGTGGGGGGTTTAAAATGCCCCGTTTGTGCCCCAAGGCAAGGGTAACAAGGAAAAATTAAATGCCCATTTTTACCCTTTTTGGGAAAGTAAAATTTTTGTTGGGGGCCATGTTGCATTTTTCAAAGCCCCCAAAAAGCAGAACAGGTGAAACCTTCAGAAGTTGCTACATTTTGGTTAAATTTAAACCCCCCCTTATTTGGATCTCATTGGGGTTTTATTGTGCATTCTGGGCGCCCCCAGGTGTTTCCCCTGCCTTTTTTTTTTGCATTTGGGCCCGGAAAATTGGAGGGGTGGGAAAAAACAATTCCGCATAGTTTTTTTTGAGCTTCAAATTTTCAGAGTTTCATGTGCAGTGTAGTTATTTTAAAAAAATTTTTTTGAAAACGCCTTGGTTTTCCCGAGGTGTTAAAATTTTTAGGTTTCATACAGAACAAAAGGGCAAACAATAAAAAAGGGGACAAATTACCCAAAATTAAACAAAATGGTACAGAAGGACAGAAAGGGCCCGGCCTGTGAGGGCTTACACTCTAAAAGGAAGGTTGGGGAAAAGACAGAAAAGGGGAGGGGCAAAACAAGGTTTAAAATAGTGTGTGACAGGGAGGGTTATTGTTTTGGTTTATAGCCAAACCCCGAAAGAGATGGGTTTTTCAAAAGGGTTTCTTTTAGGTGGGGGAAAAAATGGGGGAGAGGGCTAAGGGTTTTGGGGAAAAGGGGTTTCCCGGGGTAAAGGGGGGGGAAAAACACCGGGGGAAGTTTTTGGAGATGGTTCTTGGGGGTTGAAGGGAGTAAGGGGGGAGCAGAGAAGAAGGTCCCGTTTAAAGGGGCGGAGATTGGGGTGAAGGGGGGTATCCTTGGAGAATTTGAGCAGAGATTAAGGGAGGAGAATGGTTTTTCGGAGAGCCTTGTTTGGGTTTAAGGTTCTAACTTGAACTGGATTCGCCCGGGCAAAAGGGAAGCCCGTGAAGGGGAAATTGGCACCCCGGGGGGAGCGGCAGTGGGTTTTCGAAAGAAGGGGAACCCCAACGGGCAACCCAAATTTTAAAGGGTGGATTTGGGGGGGGGCGGGGGGGTGCTGGCCCGGGACCACAAAAGGGGTGTTTCCCCGAAATCTTTTGGGTGAGTGACGAGGGAGGGGACCCGGCCCTTTTTTTTGCTTTCGAAGTTAAGGGGGGTGAACGGGGACGGGAAAATTTTTCAAGGTGGGAGGCGGAAAAGGGGGAGGTGGGGGGTTTTTGGGATGGGGGGGGATTGGGGGGACAATTGGGGGTCAAAGGGTTATCCCAAGGGACCCGGAAAATTTTTGGACTTTTGGGAGAGGAGGGCCCAAAGACTGGGGAT
The DNA here is from genome assembly GCA_025379985.1 of Phyllomedusa bahiana. NCBI lineage: Eukaryota > Metazoa > Chordata > Amphibia > Anura > Hylidae > Phyllomedusa > Phyllomedusa bahiana. The sequence continues at coordinate 25,930 of JAODAL010006651.1, forward strand.
AGAAAGGGGACCCCGGGGGCGGAAAGGAAATGGGACCTGGAAAATGGGGTGGCCAAAGGTTTTTTCCCCCATTTTTAGGGGTTCAGGAAAAAAGAGGGGGAAAAAGGAGGATTATGGGGCCCAGGGGAAAAAATTTAACAGTTTTAAGACCCGGGAACATAAAGAAGGGAAATCGGGGGGGAGTGGGGGGATCTCAGCCAACAAACGTATCAAGAAACCCAGGGCAAAGCCTATTTGTTGACCCCGACAATAATGGAAAGATAAAAAAGTATTGGTGGGCCCCAAAAAAAACCCGGCGGGAAAACAAAGCGGGCAAAGGGGAGGAAAGGGGTGGTTTAGTGAAGAGGGTCTGAATTCCAAACATAGGGGGAAAAATGTTTTTCCAGGAAAAGGGCCCAAAAACCCGGGGGCGGGGAAAAGGATTTTATTTAAATGCGGTTGGGTTTTACATGTCAAAACAGGGCCAGGGGATAGGAGGGAACACCAATTCCTGGCGTGAGGGCTTTTGGGGAGGTTGGTAAATCGTTGGTTATTTTTAGGCCCGGGTTTCTTAGGTGGGGGGAGGGGCGGAAGGTTGGGGCGGTGGGTCAAGGAAAAAAGTTGGGGGTGATGGGGAAAATTTAAATTTGATTTTTGTTCTGGGTTTTTCAAGTTTGGGTTAAACAGGGGGGGAAAGGGGGGGGTCAAAAATGGGTTTCTTTAAGGATGGGGGCGGGGGGGGGGAGGGGGGTTTTGGGGGAGGGGGGTTGGGGAAAATAATTTTAGGTGCGGATTTTAAAAATTGGTCCCGGATTGGGGGGGGTGGGGGGGGGGTTGATTTTGGGGGATGGGGAAAAAAAATTTTATTGGGGTGGGGGTAGATTTTAAGAAAAGGGGGAATTTTTTTTTAATTTAAAAGGTGGGGGTGGGCCGGGTTGGGAAAAAAACTAAGGGTAGGGAAAGAAAATGAGAGGCTTTTTGGGGGAAGTTTTCGGGATGGAGGTTTATTTGGAAAGTAGGGGAAGCCCTTGCCTGAGTGCGGGGAAGGGAGCAAAACGTGCGCGGGAAAACACCAAACCCAAAACCCCTTTTATGAAGGGTTTTAAAACTAGGAAAGGGGGGTTTTAGGGACCTTTAGGAAATAGAGGTGAAGGAGGGCCCTTTTTTTGAATCCCCCCGGGGCGAATTAAATGATTCTTATTTTTTTAATTTATGGCCCAAGGTTTATTGCGAGGGAAGGGGAGGAGCCAAGGTGCCCCGTGGAACGGAGGGGACGTTGAAAGGTTTTTTGAACCGGTTGTTTTGTTGGGGTTTTGAGACAAGGAAATGAAAAAATGGGTGAAGTAACCCGTTTGCTGATCTGGGTTTAAAAGTTTGCAGTGAAAAAAGGGGGTTTTTAGAGGGAGGTTAGTGAACGGGTTTTTTCCCAGGTGGTTTAAAAATTTGGAAGGCCCCTCCCTAGCTTTGGGGGGGGGGGCTGGGTGCCAGGTTGGGGGGTTTAAAGGGGTTTTTGGTGTAAGGGGGAAAGTCAAGGGGAGTATTGGGGGTTTTTAGAAATTTTTTGGGGGGGAATAGGAGGGGGGAAGAAAAATTGAAAATCCGTGTGGGGGGTTTTTTTTTGAGGGGGGGGGGCTTTTCCGGGGGGGGGGTCCACTTGGCGGGGGAAAGGGGTGGGGAATTGGGGAAGGAAAGGAGAGTGACGGAGTTTGGGTTTGTTGTGGGGCAGAGGGTGCGATTTTGGGGGGTTGGGAAAACTCCCCTTTATAATAAATGGGGATGTCAGGGGGAGAGAAAAATGAAGGGTCAAAAGCGAAAGGGGCGAGGAAGGCCCGGGGGGCAGGGCCGGGGGGGTGATAAACAAACAGCAAATTGGGGGTTTTGAGGGGGGGTAGATGCGGATGGAGTGCACCCCGAAAGGGGGGGAGGGTGAGGGGGGTAGTTGGTGGAATGGGGACAAAATGACAAACCGACAAAAAAAGGCCCCGCCGCCGGTTTAAATTCCAGGGCGGGGGGGTTGGGGGGGAAAAACTGGAAACCCCAAAAAGAGAGTCAAAAAGGGGGGTTGGGTCAAAAGGGGTGTCACCCCCGTTTTCTTTTAAATCCCCAAGGAAAGGGTTAAGTTGGCTTGGGGAGGAATGGGAAAAGGTCCCTGGACGGGAAAATAAGCTTTTGGTACAAACCCTGCCTTTAGGAGTCCAACATGTGGGAAGGTTATAGGGGGGGGGGGGGGAATGGGGTTTTTTTTATTTAAGGATAATTTTGGGAAATTGGTGTTACTGGGGGGGGGGGGGTGGGGGGGGGGGGGGGGGGGGGGGTTTATTAAAAGGGGGATGTTGCCCTGGGGGGGATCGGGGGTTGGGGGGGGATATGCCCGGGGAAAAAAAACCCCAATTTTTTAAATTTTTGGGAGGTGGGGGGGGGTATGTGTTTTGGATAGAGGGGGGGTTTGGGGTTTTTGTTGGGATGAGGGTTTTTTGTGGGAAAAAAGGGGGGGGGGGAAGGTAGGGGGGGTTTTAGGGGAAAAATTTGGGGAGGAAGGGGGGTGGGGGGTTGGGGTGGGGGTTGGGGGGGGTGGGTTGGGGGGGTGGGGTTGGGGGTTGGGGGGGTTTTTGGGGGTTTGGGGGGGGGGGGTTAAATGATGGGGGAAATGGATAAAAAAAGAATTTTTGGAAGGGGGGGGGGGGGAATGGGGGGTATTTAAACAGACTAACCTAATTTCTTCCTTTCAAAGGTCATTCCCTGGTTCATTTTTGCTTTAAAAATTTTGGTATAAATTCCCGAAAATCAACTTATGGAATAGCACTTAAAAAGGGTATTGCTCTATGTTTTGCATTTAATTGACCGGGCCCAAAAATGACCTAAAATGTGCAACTTATAAAAATAGAAATATCTTAAATCAGAAAACCAGGCCCCGGGGTGAAACAAAAGTGGGAAAAGGGGAGGTTTTTTTCTGAGCAAAGGTGATTTTCAAGTGGGAAAGTGGGAATTTGAGGCCAAGTGGAGGATGGGATGTGGTTTTTTCACAGGAGAAAAAATTTCACAATACAAATGGAAGATCCCCCCGGGTGTTGGAATCCCAAAAAAAACATTTTGGGCCAGAAAATGGAGGAAAAGGGGAGTGGGGTTTTGGGTTTACCCGGGAGAAACCTTTCACAATACAAAAGGGGGGATTTGCTTTGGGTGTTGGGGGTTCCCCCCCTTTTAAACCATTCAGACGCAAGTGGAGGGTGGGAGTGGTTGGGTTTTTACAAAGGGAGAAACATTTCACAATACCCAAAAAGGAGGATCGCCCCGGGGGGTTGGGTCCCCATAAAAAAATTCAGACAGCCCCAAATGGAGGAAAGGGGGTGGGGGTTCACAGGGAAAACATACCAATACAAATGGAGGATCGGGTTGGATTTTGGAAATCCCATAAAACCCTTTCAAATGGGGTTTTGTAGATGACAGGGAAAAACCCTTTTCCCCGGGGGTTGGTACAGGGATTATACAAATTTTTTTTTAGTTTTTTCAATTTTTTTTTTCATTCTTTTACACAATTTTAAAAAGGTGTTTATAAAAAATACCCTTTTTATACTTTCAAAGTCGCTTTGCCCCTAACCCCTTTTTTACTTTTCTGTAACGGACTTATTTTAAAATTGAGGGTTTTTTGCCCGAAGGGGTTTTCGAGGAATTTAAAAAACTCCATTATGGAGTGCATATAATGCCTTGGGTCACTTTCTATTTTTAATGTTTGTAAAGCGTTTTTTTGGGCAAAAAACAGCAACCCCGGGAGCGTTTCCTTTTTTTTAAATTTTTTTTAAAGCAGTCAACCCTTGCGGGTTTTAAAAAGACATTCAAGGGGTTTACTTTTAAATTTTTTTTATTTTTTTTTTTAAATTTTTTTTCCTTTTAAGGGGCTTTAAATTTTAGTGGTCCCTTTTGGGGTTTACTTGGGAAATAAAAGATATCAGGGACATAGGGAAAATTACTTTGTATTGATTTTTTCTTTTGCAAATGTAATCCCCCACCCGCCCCGTACCAAACCCAATCACTAAAAAGGCAAGGGGGAAAAAACCCACCACCCCGGAAGCTATTGGAAACTTTTTGGCGTCCGGCAAAAATAAAACTGGGTTATCAATTTTTTTGGGGAGGCCCCCGCCCGTGACGGGGGGGGGCACAGGAGCCCTCCTTTCTGTCTTTCCCCTCAAACTGGGGGTGATTCCCCAAATAATTCACCGCAGGTAAGGGGGGAAAACCACCTTTCAGACGAATTTTTTTAAAACGGGTGGGGCGGCATTGGGGTCGACAAAAATAAAAGCGAAACTGGGTCCCATTTCGCGATCGTGGGGGGACGCCTTTTAGGACCCACATTGATGTCCAGGATGGATCCCTTAAAAATTTTCCCTTTTTGGGAAAATGTTAAATACTGAGCCCCTGAAATGATTACATTACACACTATGTTATAGTACTCAATCTACAACCCCAAAAAAAAATATTTTTAAAAATACACCCGGGACCCCAAATGAAAAACTGGCGTTTAAAACAGAAGGAAGCCCTAAATTAAAATCCCCTAAAGGATGTTTAGGAACCCCCCTTGGGAATCCTATAAAATTTAGAACCTTTAAAATTGTTTGGGACATCCTAAAACACAAATTATACATTTTTTTTTTTTTCAGTTAAATCAAACCTTTTTGGGATGCAAAATGGGTTCCCCTCCTTTAAATTTGCTGTCCAAATTTTTTGAAACCATTTGGGGGGAAACCTTTTGAAAACCCGTTTTAGATTCTACCCTTTTGGGTTCCCTTTATTAGTATAATTTGTCCATTAGGGTAGCCAAAAACGAGAAAATTTTTTTTAACTTGTTTTCTTAGGGGGAATAGAGGAACAAAACTCAAAATACCTGGCCCCCAGAAAGCAAAATTTCAATTTGGGCAAAAGTGAGGATCCTGTGGGTATTTGGAAAAAATTGGGTTCCTGTATTTGGGTCACTAAGGGAAAAGGGGGGAAAGGGGTTAAATGCCAAAGGATTTTGGTTTCCCCCCCGGGGAGTGAAGGGGGTTAATTGCAAAAAACCTTTAGTGGGTTTGGGATAGTTTTAAGGGGTTAAAAGTAAAAAAATCATTTGGGGTTTAGGGAAGTGAAGGTGGTTTTTATAAGCTTGGGAATTTTTTGCACCTTTGGGGAAAGTGGAAGGTTAAAAGCCTTTCATTAAAAAACCCGAAGTTTAAGTGTTTTCTTTACCTCTCCAAATTCAAACCCTTTTCCTTTTTGTCAAAATTTCTGTTTCCCTCAAACACTGACCCTTTTAGAAAAGGGGGCCTTCGGGTCCCCAAAAGGAAATGTGCAGCTGTTTCTATACATTTTGATAAGTGGGAAAAACCCCGGCCCGATGACATCCTTTGAAAGGCAATTTTTGGGTGTTTAAAAGGGAAGACATTTTTTACAGTTTCCTAAAAGGGGCAATTTTTTTTTTAACCCGGTTTTTAAAAGTTTTTAATTACTTAAGTTCTTAATTTATTTTAAAACAACCTTAAATCTATTTAAGGGGAAAATTTTTCCCCGTACAAATTATTTGTAACCCTTTAAATCTGGGGAGGGTTTTTATAATTTTGGGGAAAAATCACATTTTAAAATGGTTTTTTTGTTTGTTTGGTTTTTTTTTTATTTTGCTATTTTAAAAAACCCTTTTTTTTAAAAGACAAATTATACTTTTCCCCCCAATGGCCCTTGTAAGGGCCACCCAAAAACCCTTTTTTTTTGAAAAAAAAAAACAAAAAAATAAAAAAGACAAGGGTTTTTTTTTAGGCAAATTTATTTTCCCCTTTTGCAATAAAAAAAAAAAATCAGGTCAAAAAAGTGGGTTTAAAAAGGGTTTTAGAGTTATTTTAGTTTTCCCTAGAAAACTTTTATTGGTTTTTTCTTTGGGCTCCTGCTCATTACCAAAAGGAAAAACCGGGTGTTTAATATGCCTGTTTCCTTTTTATTTACCCGCGGACTGAAGAAATTTGGGAAATACCCAACAAAATGTTTCCCAAAAAGGAAAGGAAACAAGCAGTGGGAATCCCTTTTGTTTAGCAAAAACATTTCCCGGTAGGTTATAATGTCATTTTTTAAACCTATAGATTAGTTTTGAGCTTTATGCTAATTTTAAAAGGGCCTAAAAGGTTTTTTAAATTTGTATCCAAAAATTTTTCTTTTGAATTAAAAATTTTTGACAATTTAAAAATACCCCTTTTCAGTATTTGGCTTGAGTGGAAAATAAAAGGGTTAAATTTTTATTTTTACTTACAAAGCCTTGTTCCCCAAGTTTTTCACTCAGGTTCCCAAAAGAAAAACTTAAACCCAAATTCTTTAAAAATGGTTTCCCTTAATTTCCCAGATAAATTAAAAAGGGGGGGGTCTCACTACAAAAGAATAGGCTTCAAAATGTAAAAAATTTAAAAGAAGACGTTTTTTCCAAAATAAAATTGCTTTGTTTTCTTGCATTTTTTTGTTTAAAGGGGCTACAAGTGTTTTATCAAAACCCTTTTGTGCTGTCTCTGGTTCCCCAAGTGACTGACCTGTGTTTCTTTCACCCCCCCCCCCCTGCCCGTTTTTTTCTACGGGTAAAAACGGGAAAGGGGGTGGGGTCCCTCAACAGGTAAATTTCTGGCAGTGTGAGCCTTTGTGTGTTGTGGGGGGGGGTTCGGGGAAATTGGGGGGCAAAAAAACAATTACTTACTGGTTTTAAAATTTTTCTCAGAAACTTCTCTGAACCCCAGAGGGAAGGGGGGGTTTATTTAAACTAGACAAAAAAAGAGAAGTCGGGATACATATGCTAATTACAGACAGCTTTTAAACCCGGAAGTGCAGGGCTAAAACAGCCTTTTTTCAATTAAAAGAATTTAATATGAAACTTTTTAGATGGGCACAACCCCTTTTAAAACTTTTTTTTGCCAACGCCCCAACCCAGGGTTTTTGGCTGTAAAATAAACCCGCCCTTGGGCCCCAAAAGGAAATATTTTGAAATAAAATTCTTTTTTTCATTTTTTATTTAAACCCCTTGGAGGCTCGTGTTCACACCCGGGTTTTTCCCCCACGGATTTGGAGCCCGGGTTGCGCTCACAAAAACCGGGCCCTGAATAAGGGGCGGGGCGGGGGCGGGGCCGGGGCGTGGCGGGGGGGCCGCTCCCCCCAACCCCATTAACAAATGGGATTGTTTACCGGGGGACAGCTGGAATTATGAGAGCATTTGGATTAAACCCAAAATTAACCCCAAAACTGGGATTGGGGGCCCGTTTTCTGCAGCCAAATCCACGTGCAAATTTTCGGTCCAAACCGCGGCCCAAAAAAAAGCCCTTGAACGAAAGGGCCATTAAAATACCCCCCCAAAAAAATGAAAAAGGGATGATAAACTTTTTAACCCCCAAAAGGCCCCGAACCGGTTTTTCAGAAAAAAACTATTTTCTAAAAAAACTTTAAAAAAATTCACAATTTTTTGATTTTCACTAAAGATTATTTGGGGGCAAAATGAAGATCGCCTTTTCCCAAAGGGGCCGTTTTTCCCATTTTTGTTCCCCCTGAAAAACCCGCCCCCTGGTGTATGTCGGGCACTCAAAAATTTGGTGGCCCAAACCTTTGAAGCCCTTGGCAGACAGACCACACTGAATAGGTCTGCCGTTGGGGCCTGTAAAGGGACCCCCACTTTTGGGTTACCTGATTCATTCATGCCCCTCGGTTGTATCTTTTGAAAAGTGGTTTCGTCCCCTCCAGAAAAACCCCGGGACAGGGGAGGCGCATTTATTTCACCAAAAACAAGTTTTAAAACTAAAGATCATAAAATACCCTGAGTGCCCAAAGTTACTAAAAAGGGAAATAGGTTTTCATAGAAATGAAAAATCATATTTTACTTTGTCTCGGATCCCATTCACATCACGTTGTGGTGCCACAACACCAGTATCCATCAGCATTACTTGAAAAAGTTATCATGACATATATCGTGGTGGAGCCATAGCAATCTATAGGGAAAATATGGTCTCTTTATGTGCCAGACATAAAGTTGTAAACCATGCTATTTGGCAAATAAAGCATATATAGAGGGAGAAGATAGACTACATTTGTCCTATTGTTTCATATGTCTCCCGCAGTTTCACCAAAATATCTCTTGGGCCATTTTTTTTAGGTATCCTAATACTTGCAATGGAGGTCTAAAGCTTGATGTGAATTGGGCCTTAACTTTATCAAAACCATGAAAATGTCACAGTAAACAATCACATCTTTCTGTGTCTTGATTGGTTGTAACATTGGAATTCAAAATTGCAGGACATTTATGCTTCACCCTTGTTCATATTGAGAATTCACCCCAAAAAACAAAAGAAATGCTCCTCCTAATGCAAATGAACAGACTCTGTCGTTTTGTGTTCTGTAAAAAATTGAAAATGTTGGTAAATTTGGGATCTTCACTATAACAGCTGGCAGTCAAAAGAGAAAAAAAAATTGTGTTTTTCTCTTCCTGGAAGAATAGAATGTCAGGGTCAATGACATATTCTTTTTACCTGTTAAAAGGGTTGTCTCACTACAAGGATTGCTTTTTACAAAAACAAGTCACTATGCAATGTGTGTCCATTAACAGTGTCCTACCTATTCCTAAATATCACCTCTTGTATGGGCTGCATCAGCTCCTCAGGTCACTATAGCTACAGACCTGTTTGATCTATCCAGATAGGCTGCCAGCACTAGTTGCTATAGCTTCAGACCTGGCTTCTACTGTAGCCTAGTAGAAGCCAGTAAACGCCCCTGAATTCAAAATGAAACCAAGAAAGGACAAATCAATGTAGTGAGACAACCCCTTTAACCCTGCAAAGCTGATATTTTATTAGTAATTGAACAAAGTCACTAATGACCACCAGCTTTTCTTTGTGAAAATTGTGTTAAACATTTCCTTGTATCTCAGTCTAGTCCAGGTTTTAATATCTGTGACTGACAAAAATATATTTTGCTCATCTTCATTATGATGTTTACACACAGTAATTCGAATTACAGGAAATGTGGAATTTATAAAGGTCATAACTTCTTGAAGAAATAGGTCTGCATTCATAAATATAATGTTGTTGAGAGGCATTATAAATGTGACTTCCAGATATGGGTAAACTACATTATTTATGTTGTGTTGTTTTATTGATATGGATTTGTCTAGGTCTGCACTCATTTACAAGACTTTAACACAGCAGAGAAAAACAATACAGCATTTAACTCTGTGTTAGTGGTTAAAATGTATATGTTTCAATTCAGTGTCATTGAATAAGGAAAAGATCATCGACTTTAGCCCAGAGGGTTTGATAATGTGCTGCATAAATGTCAACTGCTTGTGATGGAATTTAAATGCATGTACAGATCTGTCTTACATAATAATATCTCTATTTCCAAATGGTGGCTAAAAGCCGAATGAGTTAAAGATAAAATCCCAAACATCACTGGTGACATGTCCCAATACGAATGAGGGGGCTACCTAATTGGGGATTATATACCTCTTAGACTCCCCATTGTTTTGTTGTATGTTAGGCCAAAAAACTGTTGATGCCCTATTACCTATATAAATGAACTGTTCTAGTGATTTGCTAACTGCAAAAAGGAATCCAAACACATCTTACTTGGGCAATCATCCCTAATCTGATGGGCATGAAACATACAAATTAAAATGTCATGCCTGACCTCCCCAACATGTATCACCAGCTAACTTGCTTCATCAGGGGATAGAGGTCCAAGTAAGATGTGTTTGGATTCCTTTTTGCAGTTAGCAAATCACTGTATATATAGGGTTTACTTGCTGATATAATAGGTGGTGTTCCACCAGATTTGATAACAGAAAAGGAGTTATTCTTTCACAATTAGAAAGGGATAAATTTATGAGACAAACTGAGAGGTTAGATATCAGGTTTTTAAAAAGTGTGTTATAGAGGTTGTGTTGTACATAATAAAAGTTACGTTTTAGTGCTTTATAGACTGAGAACTGATAGAGTTTAAGTTTGCTTAGGGCAAAATAGTAAATAGTAAATATAACAGCTCATGATAAACACCACAAAGTTCCTGATGCAGCCATCATCAGGACCTTGAATAACTGCAGTTCACAACACTATACATTGTGTGCCAAGTTGTGAAGGACCTGTTAAGGCAGGGAGGACTCTGAGCCCCATGGACTATCGGCCTGTTGCTACTGCAAAAGCTGAAACCTCCTTATTTACACCACTGTCACAGACCATAACTAGAGATGGGCGAATTGATTCTAACGAAGTGGAATTCGTTTAGAATTTCAGGAAATCTTTGTTTTGGAACGAAGTCGAACTTTGGGGTTACTTCGCGTGAAAAGAAAATGTGCTTTGATTGATAAAATGGCTGCGAGCACATGGCGTTACATGGAGCAAAGAAACCCCGGGAGGAAAAAAGGGGCCCAAATAGCCTGCAGGGACATGTGCAGAGATTTTTGCCAATCAGAAACCGGGGGATTTGTGCGTAAACCGCACAATAAAAGTGGGGGCGCGCGCCTCGGGCTCATATTTTCTCTCACGGGAATGAGTAGGGGGTGCCCCAAGGGGTTTTGATGATAGTGAAAATAAAGAACTCTTTTTTTATACAGCGTTTTTTGGGGGGTGTCTAGTTTGTCTCAGAGACTGTTCTCTTAACGTTCTATTTCTGTTTTTTTGTGGGGTTTTGGGAAATCTAAAGTCCGGGTTTTGCGTCCAGTGCAGTTTGCATATTTTTTTTAAAATTGCTATCTGCTAAAAAAAACCCCCCATTGAATAAAAGGGGGTGATCGCCTGTTCTGATTAAATTTTTTTTAATAAAAAAAACAGCTTTTTTTACAATAAAAATTTCCCAACTTCATTTTGGCCTTGCTAAATTTTTTTTGCAAAAATTTCCCTACGGGGGGAAATTTAAAGCATTGTTCTGCTGCTTGGTGACTAAAAAAAACCCGTTTTTTTCACCCCCCAAAAAAAATACATTTTTCCTTTTAGTTAAATTCACAAGCGAAGGTTTAATTAAAAGGTTTTTCTTTTTTGGGTAGCAAAAAAATACACCCCCAATTGAAAAACCGCTACAAAGCTGGTTTTTTTGGGCCCCTTGTAAAATTTTTTTTGGCGAAATTTTTCTTTCCAAAGGGGTTTAAACAAAGTTTTTTCTGCAGTTGTATCGAAAAAGAAACTTTGTTTTTAAAGCCACAAAAGGGAAATTCTGTAGCTTTAAAATTCATACCCGAAGGTTTTTTAAACCCTGTTTGTGCTTTTATATTCATTTTAAAAATACAAAGATTTTTTAAAAAGGGGCAATACAAGTAAAATTTTTCCTGCCCTTTTTGGGGGGAGCGCAATTTAATCAAGGGTTCCCCAAAGTTTCTTTGGGGGTTCATTTGGAGTAAAAAAAAAGGGTGTGTTTTTTTTAAAATTCAGATATTTTCATAAAAACAGAGTCTGTACTTTTTTAAAAAAAAACCAGTATGTCGACAGAGGTTTGGCAGGCTCTTCACTTTAAAGGGGCACAAACATTCTGGAGCAGGCCCCAAGTCGAAGCACGAAGGGGACGTCCCCGCAGGGGGGCAAATTGGGGGGAAACCACAAATTTCTGCTTTTCATCTAGCGGCCGTGTGCTGACTAGCAAAAACCCAAAGGGGTTTTTGATTGGTTTACTAGGCATCCATTTTCCCCCCAGTTTAATTTGACAAAAACCCCAGCCAAGTTTGGTGGGATTGTCAGGCAAAAACCCAAAGGTTGGCATGGCCCGGGGGGCGGGGGGGGCGGCCCCTTTTCCCCCTTCCTCAACCCACCTTTTGCCCCATCCCGGTTTTCCCCCAGCCAGAATTTTAATATGTGGTCTGGGGCCCCGGCCAATATATAGCGGGATGAATAAATTTTAGGGGGCAGTCAGCGCTACTTGGGGGCGAAGAAAAGGGGGCCCAAAATTTTCCCCGTTCTTGCAGTAGTCGGAAAGTTTGATTGGGGAGTGGCCCTGGGGAGGGCATGTTTCGAGGGGTCAGCCTCCCGCATACCAAGACCGGTTTTTTTAAAGGCGGGGAGGACGATTTTAAAAACAAATAGTTTGATGTAGCGACCCCACTTGGGAGTGGAGAAGCAAGGGCTTCTTTATCGCCAGGAGAAAAGGAGTCAGCCCTTGGGCGTTAAAGGGAGCGGTTTCAGACGAAGTGGGTTGTTTTGGCCGTGAGGGCGCAGAGAGGGAGCAGGCGGGGGGGTCTGGGAACAAGCGGCCCCCGGGGGTTAAAAATTTCCCGTTCGCAGGTCTAAGAAATTTTGGGGGCCAGGGGCCCCCAGCGGAAAAGGCCCGGGGGGCGGGTAGTAGTCACTCAGGGCGGAGCGGGTTGGGGGGTTAAAAAAACAGATATTTCACGGTTTTGGCAAATTTTGTGCTAAGACAAGGAGGGAAACCGAATATGGGTATATATAAAACTGTGGGGCCCGAAAAATGAAGTGTGGCCAGGGGGGTAACGTTGTCCCACGGCCCTGCGTCAACACATGCAGCCCTCAACCCCTTTCCCGGTTGGGGGCCGGGAGAAACCCTGGCTCAAAATGTGGGGGGTCCCCCTGCCGCCGCGCAAAAAGCCGGGGAGCAGCCCAGTGGCACACTTTCCATTGCAGCCAGTCAGGGCTCCCCCACCCCTACAAAAAAGGAGCTGTTTCTCTTTGAAAAACCTTACCCCGGGCCGATGCTTGTCCCCGCTATCTTTGGGGCCCGTTGTCTTTTAGGGGAAAGGGGATTGGGAAAGAGGGCAAAAGTTTTTCGCCCAACCCTCCTAAGGTGCAGCAGCCCGACCTTTTCTCCTTTTCAAGTTGTTGGTACTGCAAATCCCCCCCTTTCCAAATTTGGGGGAAACCCCACCTTTTAGAGAAATAAAAAACTTGTTTGAGCCCAGATGGAGAGTTCCAAAACCGTTTTTTCTTTTCCCAAAAAGGGGGGTTCCGCAATAAAAATATGTAGAACAGAAAAGTGGGGCCCGTCCTTGACTTATTTGGTTTTTTCCCAAAGGTTTCCGGCAGCGTGGACGTATGGAAACTGAAAATATGGGCAGGGCCCGCACATGTCCTTTAAAACCCCTTGGGGGAATGTTTTTTGGCCCAGGGCCCAAACCAAACAACTTGGACAGGGGACCCCGCTTTTCTCCCCCCGTTGTCAAACTGCGGATCCTTTCGCCAATGTCCGCCTCCTCCTCCTCATTTCCACACACACCACATCTTGCCTTCCACCAAGTACTGCTCCATCATACACACCATGTGTAGGGCACTGGCTTGCCTCGGCGAAGAAGTCACAAGGGGAGGAACTGCACCGCGTTCATGCAGCATGAAATCGATGTGTGGCTTTCTCCGCGCCAACTGCAAATCGGTCCATGTGATGGGACAATGGGTGTAACATGGTGTCCGACGCTTCACGTGGAGGGGATGGTTTAATGAGCCCTGCATGGCGGGCATGTGTTCAATCTGGTGTGGAACAAGGTTCCTGGAAGGTCTCTCCACCGATCTCAGGAAGATTCTGAATTGGCAAGGAAAATGTGCATGCACTTCATCCATTCTACCAAAACCAGGATTCACCCTCCTCGAGTTGCAGCAGCAGAAAAGGCCTCCCCAAACATCTCTGATATGCGATGTTTCAACTGTTGGAATTTACAGTCTGCCACTTGTTGGACGGACGTATGATACTGTGAAAGGCCATTATCGTATTTTTTGATGATCAGGCGGGGGACAGGAGTTACTCCCCCTGTGTATCTTTGATTAAGCCAATGGCAGCTCATGGTGGGACACCTTGCCGTTTGTTGAGGCTAATTCGAGGAGGCTCACGTTATTTGTCAGTCGCATAGGACTACCTGATGAAATAACGTATTCCAATGCTTCACTGTCCTCGGAACAGATGCTGAAAAAATCTGTCGGGGCAGGGGGACTCGGTGACGTTGGCGACTAAATCCTCGCATTGTCTGGTGAAATTGAGTGGATTTTGCTTACCCAGGTGACAAGAAGAGGTGGTGCAGGAGGAATGCTGGAGGAGGTAGATAGGAGATGAGGAAGACGTGGCAGATGACCCGCAAGCTCCGTTGGCAGTATACTGTGGAGATGGAAGGATGGGAGCCCCTCGGTAGTCACTTGTGCAGAAGGCCCGAAGCATGCTGATTTGCCTGGCTAGTGACAGCCGAATCGTCACCATCCGGCAGAGGGAGATGACTTCTGGCTCTCCACCATATTGGACCCTTAGCTTCCGGTCCATAATGGGGTGACTTTTTCACAAGCTGCTGAGAGGGGAGGACAAACTCAACATTTCTATTGGGGATGCATCCGTTAGTCAGTTGGCCGATGCCTATGTGCGGGCCTTAGTCATTCTCTGACGGTCTGGAACGGGGGGGGGGTTATTCTTGCTCACATATCTAAAGGCCACGGCTCTGCTGGGGGAGGGTGGGTGTATTTGGAGCTAGTACCAGCTTCAATCTGCAGCTACTAGTCTGGAGTCACTGATGTGCAGCTTCCTTCACCTACTAGTGGGAGAGGGAGTCGCCAGTCAGCAGGCGAAGCAGCAGGACCTGGTAGCAGTTCCCTGTAACCAACCAGGTGGTTGGCCTACTTGGACAGCTCTCCTGCAACACAGTTAGAAGTATCCGCCGATCAGTGGACTACTGGGCTAGCGCCAAAATTGGTTGTTGTGGCCGCAACTTGCGGTTTGCGTGGTGAAGCTTCCTGACCGCCCCCCAGTTAGAAGTGTGGCATCAGAGCGGGTGTTCTGTGGGGCGAGGGGCATCGTTACCTCTAGGTGAACCGCTTGTCCTACGGGAAATTCGGAACGATCTGTCCCTTTGTCAAGATGAATCAGGATTGGATCGGCCCAAGGATTTCCACACACAAATGCCTTAGGCGTTCTGACTACATCAGCCATGACGCCTCATCCAAAATGTGAGAAAGGGTCTGGGTTCAAACTACGGCCTCAGCCACTATTTGATGCCGTACCACCCGCCTGATGCCACACACTGCTGACAAATTTCTCCATCATGCACCAACCAATCTTTACCAGGGGATGGTTTTGCACCTCCACCTCACACTATGTCATCTATGCACACTGTATGACAATCATGCTGCTGCTGCTGTATTCTGGTGGTGCCGTGGATATCCACACTGTGTCAATGTCCACTTTGTGGCCTACTCCAGTTTTTGCCACCTCAGAATGTCATTTTGCCACTGCCTGACCTCATGCTGTGTTGCCGTTGATCTCACACTGTGTCATTTGTGCCACTCTGTTGTCCTACTCCCGTTTTTGCCATCCTCCAGATTGTCTTTGTGATATCACTGTCTGACCTATGCTGCTGTTGTGGGCTGCTGCCGTAACCTCAACTTGTCATTTCTATTATTATTTTTATTTTTATTATTATTATTGATTTTTTGAATGCACCATTGTTTCCAGGCGCTGTACATTCGAGGGGGTTAATACATTACATAAGGTTCAAAACGATACAGTGATAAGGGGATAATGACAAGTGGCACGACAGAGGGAGAGAGGACCCTTCCCGCGAGGGGGCTTAAAATCTTAAGGGGGGGGGAAAGAGACAGGAGGTGAGGGGCAGAACATGTCCTTTGGAGGATGTAGTGATCAAGTTTAGTGAAGGTGAATAGGCAAGCCCCTGAAGAAAATTGGGGTTTTCTAGGTTGCTTTTGATAGCTGGTGAATGTAAGTGGTGGAGAGTCTGTTCGTGTTGGGGGCTGTGAGTTTCCAGAGTGTGGGGTGAAGCCAGGGAGATGTTCTTGGAGACGGTTGTCTGAGGTAGCTGATAAGGGGAGGAGAGCAGAGGAGATGGTACTGTGAGGAGCGGAGAGAGTGCATGGGGGGAGATGGAGATATGGAAATTTAGGGCAGAGATGTATGGAGGGGAGAGGTTATGGAGTGCCTTGTAGGTCATGGTTAGTAGCTTGAAATGAATTCGCTGGGCAATGGGAAGCCAGTGAAGGGATTTGCAGAGGGGAGAGGCAGAGGAGTAGCGAGGAGAGAGGTGGATAAGACGGGCAGCAGAGTTAAGGATGGATTGGAGGGGAGCGAGGGTGCTAGCTGGGAGGCCACTGAGAAGGATGTTGCAGTAGTCTAGGCGGGAGATGACAAGGGCATGGACCAGCATTTTTGTAGTGTCATAGCCGAGGAATGAGCGGATGCGAGAGATGTTTTTCAGGTGGAGGCGGCAGGCAGAGGTGAGGGTTTGGATGTGTGGTTTGAAAGATAAAGCGAGTCTAGGATTACCCCAAGGCAGCGGACTTGTGGGACCGGTGAAAGTGTAGAGCCATTGACTGTAATAGAGAGATCAGGGCAGGAGTAGAGTTGGATGGTGGAAAGATGATGAGTTCTGTTTTCTCCACATTTAGTTTTAGGAGACGTGATTGAGAAAAAGGGGAGGAAATGGAGGACAGACAGTCAGGGATCCGGGAGAGTAGAGAAGTGACATCTGGGCCAGAGATGTAGAGTTGGGTATCATCAGCATACAGGTGGTAATGAAAGCCATGTGAGGCTATGAGCTGACCGAGGCCAAGGGTGTAGTATAGAGAAGAGTAGTGGACCCAGGTCAGACCCTTGGGGGACACCAACAGAGAGTGGCCGGGGGGAGGAGGTGGAGCAAGAATGAGAGACGCTGAAAGTCCGATCAGTGAGGTACGAGGAGATCCAGGAAAGAGCCAAGTCCGTGATGCCGAGGGAGGAGAGGATTTGTAGCAGGAGGGAATGGTCGACAGTGTCAAAGGCAGAGGACAGGTCCAAGAGGAGGAGCACAGAGTAGTGGCATGAGGCTTAGCAGTTACTAGATCATTAGTGACTTTGGTTAGGGCAGTTTCGGTAGAGTGGTGGGGTCGAAAACCAGATTGTAGTGGGTCAAAAAGAGAGTTGGAGGAGAGGTGTGCCATTGTGCCACTTTGTGCCCTACTCCTGTTTTTGCCACCTCCAGAATGTCATTGTGCCACTCTCTTACCTAATGCTGCTGTGGCTGCCGCCGTCACCTCCACACTCTTTCACTAATGTTGCCACCTGAGCTCTCAGTTTGTTTTTTTCCAGTCTGACGCTGGCAAAAACTTTATCAGGCTACTTTCCCCAAATTTTCAGTTTTTTGGTCAGTTTTGCTCTCTTAAGTGCCAAGGGAATTTTATAGTGAAGCGTTTCTAAGAGCGGCGGCAGTCATCTGCGTGTCATACTAAAACACAACTTTTGTATGAAACCAAACCAAGCTCCCTCTGCATATTTAAAGCATGGCACAACGTTTTTACAGCACCCTGCACTCTGTGCAGCCTGGAAATAGCTGTTTTTTAAACGTGAATTTCCCGAAGTAATTCGGACCGAAATGAATTTTGTCGGGAAATTCGGCGAAGTGATCGAATTTTTGAGAAATTCACCCATCTCTACTTGTAACCAATAGCTATGTCACACAGATTGAGCCAGGGGTTGTGGGTGGGGACCCAAATTTAGCCCCAGTTACTGCCATGTGTGATCAAGCTGATAAAGTTGCTGTAGCAGTAGAGAGCAGCAGCTCAAGTATGCCCATAGAGGTTGTGAGTGAGAGTGCTAGCAATATAGCAGAGGATGTGTGTCTGGTGGTGGATGACAATCTGGAGAAATGCGCTATCACTACATTCTCAGGTGGAGTTAATGGGGTTTCCTGTAGCAACAAGGTATTCTCTGGACCTCCTGTTGTAAAACCTTATGAACATGAGTGCCCTGAAGCTATGTGTGAAGTGTCTGGATTTCAGTTGGTAAATGTGTCTACAATTGGACCCAGTGCACTGTGTGTACATGATGGTAATGTGCTAGTTGTAGGTGCGCCCCTAGTGGTAATGGTGGACAACAGTACAAGTAGTACAAGTAATGTGTTTGCAGTGATTGACAGCCACCCGGAGACTAGGGCTATAGCTACAGTGCCTCATGTTGGTGTGCCAACCGTTCTACGAAAGACAGCGATCATTTGGACTGAATGACCCCAAGCAATTAAGATGGCGACTAAAGAGTGTAGGTCAATTATATATAATTTATTTTTTAAAATTTTATTTATATATTATATATTATATTATATAATTTTTAACCCCTTCCAAGTCATCAAACCCGTGGGTCCATACATTAACCACCTCACAAGATAGCTTGTTATGGTGTGTACTATAATTCATTTCAAGGGGTACAGTGTATATTATAATTAATTTGAGAGGACAAATTATATTGCATAATCAGTTTCCGGGGGGAACAGTGTGTAAGATAATTAATTTTGGGGTATAGCATATGTCATAATTTCAGTGATAGGCCTCGTTCACACGGCTTATTTGGGCGCGGATTGGAGGCTGCAGTACGGCTCCAATCCGTCTCAGTCATTACGGTAATCCACAGTTCCCAAAGAGAACTATGGATTCCGTCTCTCCTCCCCGCTTGGCGAATCCGCCGTGGGGGAAGAAAGTGACATGTCAATTATTTACGGCGCGTTTGCGCCATAGATAATGACAGTCTATGGGGCCGGCGAACTGCACGGCTGCCGGCGTAATTGCGGGGCGAAATCCGTCCCCGCAATTACGCCGGCAATAAGCCATGTGAACCAGGCCATACAGTGTGTGATATAATTAATTTAAGGGAGAACATTGTATGTTATAATTCATTTCAGGGGGGTACATTCTTTAACATAATTAATAATAGGGGATATAGCAAAATTATAGTTAAAATCAAATTGTGTTGGGTATCTGTTCATTGCTTAGTAAAAGAGAAAATCAATCCAGAAAGAAAATGTTTTTGCCCACTGTGTGGCTTTCTGAAGCTGCAAATGAAGATGTTGTAAATTACTTCTATTGTAGAGTATGATTTTAAGCACATTTACATAACTGTCGCTCCTATTTATATTCACCAAATAAGGTACTTAAAAGTGCATTTTACTTTACTTAACATTTGGCCAAATTTTAGATCTACGATGATGCATAATTTTTTATATTACATGACAATAAGATATACTATAAATGTATAATATTTATTAATGACATTGAACTCACACCTATCAAATGTTTAACTTTCATCCTACGAGCCGGCGTCCATTGGGACCCCAGGCATATAACCTCTTGGGTTACTCTTGGGCTATTGTGTTTGATGTTCTGGCATTTTAGAACTTTGTTTGCTAGACCCTTTTACATCATGCATGTGGCTTATTTTTTCAATCAGACTTTAGATAGATATTTAAATTAAGTTTTTTTGTCTGGGGTCAAAAAAGACCACAAGCTAAATACTGTTCGCCTGTGCCTTTGTAGCTGCATCGGACTGGTACTGTTGCTGTTCACACTTTGTAAGTAGTAAAGTTTATTATTTGAAATGTTTTTGCAATCATTTACATGTGAAGGAGGAAAGTGAACAGGTGGCCAATAGTGCTGTTTTTTTTACATCACTGATGTAGCTGAAATTGCAGCATTCATTGTTTGATTTTGTGTCAATCCTGAGTGGAAAGCAATGGAAGGCAAACAACGGCGGATGATATATCTGAGAGAGCTTGGCTAGTCCTTGGTTATGCCACATATGAAATGGAGATCATCTGTTCCAAAATTGCAGATTTCAAGCAGGCTGGCGATGAATTGTTTGGTGTTGAGCATGACATGACACCATCTTGGTCTTCAATAAATTCCAACAAGAAATGTTGATGCAGCCTTTGTCCTCGAAAAGAAAACAGGTTTCCAGGGTGTGCTCAGTGTGCATGAAGTCAATTTGCCCACTGCATAGTCAGAAAAAAATTGTCAGAGATGATTGCAAGCAAGCACAATGACACTGAGAAGCACTTTACGTTGAAACAATAAACCTTTAGGCTTATATCCAGCACAACTGAACTGTTCAGGAGCCTTAATTAAAAGCTTAATTAGTTTTGTACTAGCTCATTTTATGACTAGTTCAGTAGAATTCAGTAATTAGAAAGCCTGTCATGTTGGTTTAAATAGTTAATGAGGACATT
This sequence comes from Phyllomedusa bahiana, assembly GCA_025379985.1. Lineage (NCBI taxonomy): Eukaryota > Metazoa > Chordata > Amphibia > Anura > Hylidae > Phyllomedusa > Phyllomedusa bahiana. Next base: position 45,836 of record JAODAL010006651.1, read on the forward strand.
CTATATATCAGAATGCAAATAAATTGACCAGACAAGTAGATCGCAAATGGGGTCCTTTTGGACCCCAGCTGTTAAAAAACATACAGGAAATATATTGGTAGGATGAGGGTTTAGGCATATCCTTCCAACATGCCATAAACATATAAGATGGGAATACCCATTTAAAGGAGTTAGCCAGTGGAGCAAAATGTTTTCTAAATAATATCTCTCCTAATATTAAAAACTTTTGCACTCTACTTTTTTGTATTATATTTTCTGTAATTCCTGCAATTCTACATCAGGTATTTAATGGCAAGAATTTCAGTAGTTCTGTGCATCTCAACACACCGGAGCTTTGTGTCAAGCCTAAGAGATCAAGAGAGCAAAAGAGTTTCGCTTTTTTGGACAGTCTATGAAGAAGCTACATCGCTTTATTTCTGTCTCCCATTGTTTTCAAAATTGTTTTCAAAATGAGGTAGAAAGCAGAGTTTCCTAGTTTCTGAGTTTGAGGCTGGAAGGGACAAAAAAACACAAAGCAGAGCAAAGTAATTTGGTTTGGCATTTGACAGGGCACAGGAAGGCAGCTTTCAACAAGGAAATGCTGCTGCTCTGCTGTACAAAGGGGGTATATACAACACAGGAGAAGCTCAAAGCAGCAAAGACATCACTACAAGAAGATTAAACAGCGGTGTCTGCCAATTGAGGGCATAATTTGGCAATTAAATATCAAATTAAATCCATTACTATCAATCCTAGGTGATTGAAAGGAAGGCAAAAATCATGTAGCATATAACAGATTGCCAATAATCATATAAATCCCTGGAGCAATCAACATTCTAAATTACTATTAGTAAACTAGAAAGATTTTTGAAAACAAAATCTATACGTTGCAAATCCACAGTGCATTTTGTTGGGTTTGTAGAAAGACAATTTATATTTACAAAACTTCAGGTATGAGGCAAGTAAAGATGGGCGAATTTCTCAAAAATTTGATTCGGTCACTTCGGCGAATTCTCAACAAAATTTGTTTCGGTCCGAATTACTTCGGGATGAATCACGTTAAAAAACAGCTATTTCCAGGCTGCACAGAGTCTGCAGGGTGCTGTAGAACGTTGTGCCATGCTTAAATATGCAGAGGGAGCTTGGTTTGGTCTTCATACAATGTTGTGTTTTAGTATGACACGCAGATGACTGCCGCCGCTCTTGGAATCTCTTCACTATAAAATTCCCTGGGCACTTAAGAGGGCAAAACTGACCAAAAAACTCAAGCGAGAATGTAGCCTGATAAAGTTATGCCAGCGAAAGCTGTACAAAAACAAGCTGAGAGCTCAGGTGGCAACATTAGTGACAGAGTGTGGAGGTGACGGCGGCAGCCACAGCAGCATGAGGTCAGAGAGTGGCATAATGACATTCTAACGGTGGCAAAAAGAGGAGTAGGCCACAGAGTGGCACAATGACACAGTGTGGAGGTTACGGTAGCAGCCACAGCAGCAGCAAGATGTCAGACAGTGGCACAATGTCATTCTGGAGGTGGTAAAAACAGGATTAGGCCACAGAGTGGCACAATGACACAGTGTGGAGGTGACGGCAGCAGCAGCATGAGGTCAGACAGTGGCACAAAGACATTCTGGAGGTGGCAAAACAGTAGTAAGCCACAGAGTGGCACAATTACAGAGAGTGGAGGTCACAGCAGCACAGCAAGAGGTCAGAAGTGGGCACATGACATTCTGGAGTTGGCAAAAACAGGAGTAGGCCAAAGAGTGGCACAATGACAGAGAATGGAGGTCACGGCAGCAGCAGCATGAGGTCAGGCAGTGGCACAATGACATTCTGGAGGTGGCAAAAACAGGATTAGGCCACAGAGATGCACAATGACACAGAGTGGAGGGCACAGCAGCATGAGCATGTGGTCAGGAAGTGGCATAAAGACATTCTGGAGGTGGCAATAACAGGAGTAGGCCACAGAGTGGCACAATGACACAGAGTGGAGGGTGACGGCAGCAGCAGCATGAGGTCAGACAGGGGCCCACAATGACATTCTGGAGGTGGCAAAAAACAGGAGAAAAGGCCACAGGAGTGGCACAATGACACAGTGGGGAGGTCACGGCAGCAGCAGCATGGGTCAGACAGTGGCACAATGACATTCTGGAGGTGGGAAAACAGTAGTGGGCCACAGAGTGGCAAAATGACAGAAAAGTGGAGGTCACGACAGCAGCCACAGCAGCAGAAATGAGGTCGGGCAGTGGCACAATGACATTCTGGAGGTGGCAAAAACAGGAGTAGGCCACAGAGTGGCACAATGACAGAGAGTGGAGGTCACGACAGCAGCACAGCAGCAGCATGAGGTCAGGCAGTGGCACAATGACATTCTGGAGGTGGCAAAAACAGGAGTAGGCCACAAAGTGGCACAATGACAGAGAGTGGAGGTCACGGCGGCAGCAGCATGTCGTCAGAGAGTGCCAAAATGACAATCTGGAGGTGGCAAAAACAGGAGTAGGCCACAGAGTGGCACAATGACACAGTGTGGAGGTCATGGCAAGCGGCATGAGGTCAGGCAGTGGCACAATGACATTCTGGAGGTGGCAAAAACAGGAGTAGGCCACAGGTGGCACAATGACACAGTGTGGAGGTCACGGCAGCAGCATGGAGGTCAGGCAGTGGCACAATGACATTCTGGAGGTGGCAAAAACAGGAGTGGGCCCACAGAGGGGCACAATGACACGTGGGGGGAACGGCAGCAGCAGCATGAGGTCAGGCGTGGCACAATGACATTCTGGGGGGCAAAAACAGGAGTAGGCCATAGAGATGCACAATGACACAGAGTGGAGGGCACGGCGCAGGAGCATGAGGTCAGGCAGTGGCACAATGACTTTTCTGGAGGTGGCAAAAACAGGAGTAGGCCACAGAGTGGCACAATGACACAGTGTGGGGGTGGCGGCAGCAGCAGCATGAGGGCCGACAGGGGCACAATGACATTCTAGAGGTGGCAAAACAGTAGTAGGCCACAAAGTGGCACAATGACAGAGAGTGGAGATGACGGCAGAAGCAGCATGAGGTCAGAGAGTGGCACCAATACATTCTGGAGGTGGCAAAAACAGGAGTAGGCCACAGAGTGGGACAATGACACAGTATGGAGGTCACGGCAGCAGCCACAGCAGCAGCATGAGGTCAGGCAGTGGCACAATGACATTCTGGAGGTGGCAAAAAAAGGAGTAGGCCACAGAGTGGTACAATGACAGAGAGTGGAGGTGACGGCGGCAGGAGCAACAGCAAGAGGTCATAAAGTGGCACAATGACAGAGTGTGGAGGTGGGTGGCAATACCAGTCCCTGGTAAAGATGGTTGGTGGCAGATGGAGAAACTCTCAGCAGATGTGTGGCATCAGGCGGGTGGTGGCATCAGAATAGTAGCTGAAGCAGGTAGTTTGAACCCAGACTAATTTCTCACAGTTTGGTTGAGGCGTCATGGCTGACGCCTAAGGCATTGGTGTTTGGAAATCCTGGCTGATCCACACCTGATTCATCTTGACAAAGGTCAGTCGTTCCACATTTCCCGTGGACAAGCGGTTTCTCCTCCGCACTGTACACCCGCTCTGATGCCACACTACTGGCCGGGCAGGACAGCTTCTCCACTGCAAACTCGGCAAGTTGCGTACACACATCCAGTTTGGCTGCCCAGTAGTCCAGCGGATCTTCTAACTGAGGTGGCAGAGTGCTGTCCAAGTAGGCCACCACCTGTTGGTTCAGGGACTGTTCCAGGTCCTGCTGCTGCTGCCGACTACCCTCTTCACTAGCCGGGTGAAGGAAGCTGCTCATCAGTGACTCCAGACTTAGGTTGCTGCTGATGGAGCTGTTACTGCTCCTACACCCCCACCTTCCCCCCGCAGCCGCGGCAGTAGTACGTGAGCGCTGAAGAACCTCCCGGTCAGACCTGTCAGAGGAGGGTCGATGCCGCACATAGGCAGCGGTCAACTGTCTACGGAGAATTTCCCTATAGTATTTGAATTTGTCCTCCCTTTCAATAGCTGGGAAAAAGGCTCCCATTTTGGACCGGTAGCGAGGGTCCAATAGGGTGGAGAGCCAGAAGTCATCCCTCTGCCGGATGCTGACTATTCGGCTATCACTAGCCAGGCAAATCAGCATGCTGCGGGCCATCTGCACAAGTGACTCCGAGGGGCTCCCTGCCTCCATCTCCACTGTATACTGCCACGGTGCTTGTGGGTCGTCTGCCTCGTCTTCCTCATCTCCATCTACCTCCTCCAGCTGCTCCTACTCCTCCTCTCTTGTCACCTGGGTAGAAAATCCACTCATTTCACCAGACAATGCTTCTGCTCCAATGTCTTCCTCCTCCTCCATTTCATGTGGCCGCGAGATGTAGTCGCCACGTCTCCAGTCCCCTGCCCAGACAGATTTTTCAGCATCTGTTCCAGGACATGAAGCAGTGGAATGAAGTTATTCATCCCGTAGTCCTGGCGACTGACAAATAACGTTGCCTCCTCGAATGGCCTCAACAAACGGCAGGTGTCACGCATGAGCTGCCACTGGCTGACATCAAAGTTACACAGGGGAGTACTCCTGTCCGCCTGCATCATCAAAAAATCGTTAATGGCCTTTCTCTGTTCATACAGTCGGTCCAGCATGTGCAGGTTGGAATTCCAACAGGTGGAAACATCGCATATCAGAGTGTGTTGGGGGAGGCCGTTCTGCAGCTGCAACTGGAGAAGGGTGTTCCTGGCTTTGTAGGAATGGATGAAGTGCATGCACAGTTTCCTGGCCATTTTCAGAATCTTCTGAAGATTGGTGGAAGACTTCAGGAACCTTTTCACAACCAGATGGACCATCCCTCCTCGGTGCAGCGCGGACACCATGTTACTCCCATTGTCTGTCACCATGGTTCCGATTTGCAGTTGGCGCGGAGAAAGCCACACATCGATTTCTTGCTGCATGACGCGGAGCAGTTCCTCCCCTGTGTGACTTCGTTCGCCGAGGCAAGCCAGGTGTAGAACTGCGTGACACTGCTGTGCCCTACACATGTGGTATGATGGAGCAGTACTTGTGGAGGCTGAGATGGTGTTGGGTGGTGGAGGAGGAGGAGGCGGACATTGGCACAGGAGCCGCAGTTTCACAACGTGGAGGAGAAAGCGCCGTCTCCTGTCCAAGTTGTTGGTGTGCCTGGGCAGGAAGCACATTCACCCAATGGGCCGTAAAGGACATGTACTGACCCTGACCGTAGTTACAGCTCCAGACGTCCACGCTGCCGTGCATCTTTTAACAAACCGATAAGCTCAAGATCTGGCCCACTTTCTGTTCTACATATTTAGGAAGTGCTGGTACTGCCTTTTTGGAAAAGAAATTACGGCTTGGAACTCTCCATCTTGGCTCGGCACAAGCCATTAGTTCTCTGAATGGTGCAGAGTCCACCATTTGGAAAGGGAGGGGAATGCAGTTACCAACAACTTTTACAGGAGCACTGTCAGCTGCTGCACCTTAGGATGGTTGGACGCATACTGTTGTCTCTTTGCAATCGTCTCGCTGAACGACTGATGGCGCCATGAGTAGCGAGGAGCAGGAGCATCTGGGGCGGGAGATGATGGCAAAGAGAAACAGCTCCCTTCTGCAGAGGTGGTGGAGCCTTGACTGGCTGCAATGGCATACTGGCAGCTGCTGCTGCTGTTGCTGCGGCGGCAGGATGGACCACCACATCTGAGCCACGTTTCTCCCAGGCCACCGGATGGTGACGCTGCATTTGTTGACGCAGGGCCATGGTGCCAACGTTAGCTCCCTGGCCACGCTTCACTTTCTGCCCACAGATTCTACATATACCCATATATGGCTCATCCGGTGTCTTAGCAAAGAACTGCCACACCGCCGAGTATCTGATTTTACCGCTGCCTGACGCGCAAGCTGACGCCCTCTTCTCCTGACGATGATGAAGTCCTTGCTTCACCCGGCTCCCAAGTGCGGTTGGCTACATCATCATCTATTTGTGTTTCATCGTCACTGCTGTCCTCATCACCGGTCTTGGTATGCAGAGGCTGATCCCTCACAACATGACCTCCACATCTTTACTTTGCCGCCTACTGCAAGAAGCAGGGGATATTGGCCCCATTTCTTCACTGCCAAGTAGTTGCTGACTGCCCTCCTCAGATTGTTCATCCTTGCTATATAGTGGCGCTGAGCCCAGACCACATAGTAGATCTCTGGCTGAGGGAACCGGATGGGACAGAGGCGGGATGAGGACAGGTGAGGGCCACTGACCCGCTCTGGGCCATGCCAACTAATGGTTGTGTCTAACGATCCCACCGACTCTTGGCTGGGGTTGTCAATTGTCATCTGGGAGGAAGTGGATGACCTAGTCAACCAATCAAGAACCCTTGGGTTGCTAGTCAGCACACTGCCGCTAGATAACAGCGGCAGTTGTGGCCTCTCCGAGTGACCCCTGCTGCGACGTCCCCTTGCTGTGCTGCGACCTGGGCCTGCTTCAGGAATGTTTGTGCCACTGCCACTCGCAGGTGAAGAGCCTGCCACCTCTTTCTGACATACTGTTTGTTCTAAAATGTACAGACACTGTTTGATGAAGATATCTGTATATGATAAATACACACCCTGTATTTGACTCCAAATGAACCCACTAAGAAGCTTGGGTAACCCTTGGATATAAATTGCGCTCCACAAATGGGCATGAAAAATTGACTTGTATGTGCCGTTTAAAAACTCTGTGTATTTTACTGAAACAGCACAAACAGGCTTAATTAACCTTCGGATATGAATTATGCTACAGAATTTCTTCTGTGGCGGTGAAGAACAAAGTTTCTTTTACTGAGTACAACTGCAGAAAAATACTTAGTTAACCCTTGGATGTTAACTGCGCAAAAGAATTGAGCAGCCAAAAACTACCAGCTTTGTAGCGTGTTACAATGGCGTGTATTTTACGCTACACAACAAGAGAAAAACTTGTAATTAACCTTCGGTTATGAATTATGCTACAGGAAAAATGTATTTTTTGCCGGTGAAAAAGACGGTTTCTTTTAGTCACCACAGCAGCAGAACAACGCTTAATTAACCCCTGGATGTAAATTGCGCAAAAGAATTGAGCAGCCAAAAATGAAGTGGTATTTTTATTGTGAAAATGCTGTTTCTTTAAATGAATACAACAGGAACAGCCTTGGATATTCAATGTGCTGTGAGCAGATAGCATTAAAATGTATATGCAGCTGCACTGGATGCACACTGGACTTCAGATCCAATACCCCACAAAATCGGAAATAGAACGTTAAGAGAAGCAGTCTCTGAGACAAGCTGTGACACCCCCCAAAAATCGCTGTATAAAAATGAATTCTTTAGTAAGAGATATCATTAGCAGCCGTGGCAGCACCTTCCCTAATCAGTACAGTGATAGCGGTATGAGCTCCCAGCGTCGCGCCCGGACTTATATAGTGCGGTGATGTCACAGAATCCCGCTGGTCTCTGATTGGCTTCATCTCTGCACGTCATGCAGGCTATGCCCTCCCAGAGTTCTTTGCCCCATGTAACGCCATGTGCTCGCAGCCATTTTATCAATCAAAAGCTCACTTCGTTCACGCGAAGTACCCCAAAGTTCGACTTCGTTCCGAACCGAAGTTTTCCTGAAATTCTAAACGAATTCCACTTCGTTAGAATCAATTCGCCCATCTCTAGATGCAAGTGATATTCAGTTTTCCTTGCATAACAATATGCATTAAATTAAAAAGAGAAAAATCCCACGGTCCTCCCCTGCTCTAGACTTCTCATTCCCACCTGTTAGAGTCCCTTGAGATGAAGACCAGTGTGGCCAAAACATTGAACCGTTGGATTATCTGTTTCCTTGCATATTGTTATACAAGGTGTGCTGAATATCACTTGCATCATCGTTGAATTTTTGTGGATAAAAATTATATCTCTACAAACACAAGGAGGTATGCTGTGAATTTTCTATCTATTGGATTTCGTGCTCACAGGCTTTTCCATTTAGCAACCATTTCCTAGCCTGGTGTGCGTGCCTACCAACAGTAGAGAAGAAAATCTGTGGTGCTTTTTATTGGTGATAGCCCCTAATGGGCCTTTAATTGCTGCCATTGGTTATACTCAGGTATGATATTTTTGACTGTAAAGTCAGATATCCGAACTCATGCTCTTGAATATATGCATACTATATTTTTTATAATATTTATATGTATAATAGTATTTATCAATTAGGTTTACATTATTTTCAGATACACAGTCTAACTTCGTTTATCTGGAAAATTTAGTCATAAGTGCTTACTCATGGAAGAAACTTAAATTACAAGCTCTTCTAAAGTAAAACCACATGAAAACAAATTTGTTTTCTCACTGTAGAGCTTTATAATATATTAGTGAAACCAATAGATACAACAAAATTAAAAGTAAAGCTTTGAAGTTTCATATTGTGGCAATAAAATGTTGGAAAAAAAAGATCAGAAATGAGCATTGTGGACAAAACAACAAAGAAGACAATTCCTTGGCAAGGCAAATTCCAGCTGAGGTGTAAACAACATGTTAGCCAAGAAATGTGTAATCACTGCAGGACATAGGCATAAAAAGAATGTAATATCCACATGGATCTCCAAAGCCTATGCATTACAATATTTTAGACACTTTCTTTCATAGTTTTGGAATGGATTTCAGTTTTTATCCTTTGGTCCAAATTTTAATCAAAGCTGGAAATGTGTTAATTGATGTTTGGACAGCAGGACAAAACCCTAACAAATTAGACTGAAAAACACTCAAAACAATTTATATTTCTGTATAAAAAGTGAAATCAAACTAGTTTCATGTACATATTAAGTCCAACATACAAAACCAAATGGTTTAATTTTCCAATGTGTTTAAGTGCCTAAATAAATTGATTGATTACAAAATACTGTAATGCCCATTGGAAAGCACAGAGTTTCACTGAAGAATATGATCAGTGAACCATGCTTGTTGAGTGCTCAGAAGACTTCAACTGCTCTTTGGCCAACGCACAATACTATAGTGATACACTAAAAAAATGAATCTAAAGCAGTTACCAAGGGAAGAAACCTAATCAGAAAATGAACATCAAATTGTCTTGTGACGTCTGCCGAGTGGCTGGTAGTCATTTTCAATTCCCATAGTATAAAGTTAATTTAATTAAAAAAACACAACATGAAACACTATTGAAGGATGATTTGATAGCTCTGCCTTAATCCACATGGATATGAATAAGGTGTATAAAGATTGTAAATTGTGCTACCAATCTAACACCTGGAGATTGACATAGATCACTAGCACAGTTTCTTAAGCTTCATATGATGTTAGGTTTATTAACAAATATAAACTGTGAAATTATGCAACAAAATGGAAGATTGTTGCTGCAAGAATTAATCACATTTCTGTAGACTTAAAGCTTAATTATTCAGATTCAAGATAACAGACTGTGTGAGCCACTGTTACTAAACTGTACTGTATAAACATTGCATACTGATAGAATTTCCTTGTCAATTCTGCTGGCATTTCCATGCAGCAAGCTTGTCTTGCTGTCAGCTATTTGCATCATGAGTGAAGATTAGTATCTCCTGAGAATGTGATCTGCATGTCAGAATTCAACACTGATTCATCTCCTAGAAAGCCTTGTGTGTTACTCTGCACACTGCATATACAGTATATACCTGTTAAATTAATTGCTATACCTTACAAATAATAATTTACTATGACAAATAGTTTGCATCAGGATAATACATTATTAATTATTTCTTTTATAGAAACAGTGTAGCCTCATACTTACATACAGCTCACATATATAAATGCAAAGGAACTCAGATTTACCGTGTTTCCCCAAAATAAGACACTGTTTTATATTTCTTTTTCCTCAAGACAGACTATGGCTTATTTTCAGGGGATATCTTTTATTTTTTATTAAGTATGGTACAACAACCTACATTTATGAGTAAAATGGCAGCCACAGCATTACTTCTTCCCTTTGAGGACACGCAATACTGTACCTAAAGCAGAGCGTCCTGCTCCTCACTTCACTGAGGAGACTTTTACTTTCACTTTCTCTGTCCCTTTATGTCTCAGCTTGCAGCACGCATGGAACGACCGGGACCTGACAGGGGGAGCAAACCTTGCTGATGGGGCTGCCTGTACCTCTCAGGTCACCTCAGATATAGCAGCTGTCACAATAGGGCAGATGAAAAGGACGGCCCGTCTTCTTTACCGCTCCACGCCGGTACGCTGCATAGCCTCGCCTATCACTATGTCTTATTTTCGGGATATGGCTTATATTGCGCAAATGCTTAGAAATCCTGCTACAACTTATTATATGGGTATGTCTTATTTTTGGGGAAACAGGGTATATCCTCAAGCTCCTGGACCACAACACAAGATTTGTAACAAAGCCTCCTGAACTATAATGTTATTAATGGTTCTGGACTCATATGGCTCCGGAACCCAGGTAAAACCACAAAATCTATAACTCCTATAGATACAACTTTCATACATATGATTAATGTAGTACAATGGGTTTTACAGTGCCTTGCAAACGTATTCGGCCACCTTGAACTTTTCAATCTTTTGCCACATTTCAGACTCCAAACATAAAGATATAAAATTTAAATTTTTTTGTGAAGAATCAGCAACAAGTGGGACACAACTGTGAAGTGGAACAAAATTTATTGGATATTTTAAACATTTGTAAAAAAAAAAAAGAAAAGAAAAGTGGGGCGTGCAAAATTATTTGGCCCCCTTAAGTTAATACTCTGTAGCGCCACATTTTGTTTCGATTACACTAGTCACTAGGGGTATGTCTCTATCAGTTTTGCACATTGAGAGACTGAAATTCTTGCCCATTCTTCCTTGGCGCAGCTGGAGCTCAGTGAGGTTGGATGGAGAGCGTTTGTGAACAGCAGTTTTCAGCTCTTTCCACAGATTCTCGATTGCGTTCAGGTCTGGACTTTGACTTGGCCATTCTAACACCTGGATATGTTTATTTGTGAGCCATTCCATTGTAAATTTTGCTTTATGCTTGGGATCATTGTCTTGTTAGAAGATAAATCTCCGTCCCAGTCTCAGGTCTTTGGCAGACTCCAACAGGTTTTCTTCCAAAATGGTCCTGTATTTGGCTCCATCCATCTTCCCATCAATTTTAACCATCTTCCCTGTCCCTGCTGAAGAAAAGCAGGCCCAAACCATGATGCTGCCACCACCATGTTTGACAGTGGGGACAGTGACAGTGGGGATAGTGTGTTCAGGGTGATGAGCTGTGTTGCTTTTACGCCAAACATATCGTTTTGCATTGTGGTCAAAAAGTTCGATTTTGGTTTCATCTGAGCAAAGCCCCTTCTTCCACATGTTTGGTGTCTCCCAGGCGGCCTCTTCTTCCACATGTTTGGCGTCTCCCAGGTGGCTTGTGGCAAACTTTAAATGAGACTTTTTATGGATATCTTTGAGAAATGGCTTTCTTCTTGCAACTGTTCTATAAAGGCCAGATTTGTTCAGTGTACGACTGATTGTTGTCCTATCACAGAGCAGGTGCATTTATACGGAGACTTGATTACACACAGGTGGATTATATTTATCATCCTCAGTCATTCAGGACAATATTGGATCATTCAGAGATCCTCACTGAAGTTCTGGAGTGAGTTTGCTCTACTTAAAGTAAAGGGCCAAATTATATTTCAGGCCCCAATTTTAATTTTTTGTTTTTTTTTTTTTTTTTTTTTACAAAAGTTTAAAATATCCAATAAATTCCGTTCCACTTCACAATTGTGTCCCACTTGTTGTTGATTCTTCACAAAGAAAATCTAATTTTATATCTTTATGTTTGAAGCCTGAAATGTGGCAAAAGGTTGAAAAGTTCAAGGGGGCTGCATACTTTCGCAAGACACTGTATACCCATATATTTTAATAAACGCTTTCTTCTTTTTGTTTATTATATTATCTATATATACTGTTCTACTACTTATTTACTGGTTTAGAGTTAAGTACCTGATTTTGGCTTGCAACTAGGTTATATAGATAAGCCAAATTCCAAAGTAAAAAGGGTTTTCTTACTATGCTGTTTCACCCAGCTTGCTCTTCTCAACCAGGTTCACACTTCCTGGTTAGACTGTGGGTAGGTCTATAGCAGTTCTTGGCATATGAGCTCTGCTATTCCTAAATGAGTTTTGTAAACTGTAGTGCACAAGGCTACATAGCCCTAAAGGGTTCAGGTTTGTCAGGAATGTAAATAGACAAACTCCTGTTGTGCTGATAACACTCAGCAGGGAGTGATATCACCATGATTGGACAGGGAAGCTGAAGCAATAAGAGAGAGATGGTCCATAGCTTAGGAAAGCTTGTGTACACAAGCAGGAGATAAAATCTCTTCTATCTCCTAATCAAAATCAGAACAGCAATATATTTGGTAATAGTCTTTTATTTACCAAATGTTTAAAGCAAATCATTGTGGTGAGAAAAACTCTTTAAGAATGGACTGTTGTTGGAATCAAATAGGAAGGGGAAGGTTGTGAACATTAAAAACTGCATCCATACAATAAAAACTGGAGTTTGTCTTAAAGCATGCCACAAGAAAGATGTCTTTATCTGTTGTCCTGCTCTCCTGCTCCACTTAAGCTCACCTAGATGAATTGTACTTAAACATTAGGTAAGCATTCTGTTTTGTTATGCTCAGTGTTTGTGAATTCTTGTATTTCTTTCTTACAACACCTCGACGTATGGGTACATCCTAGTGCTGGTAAGGGGCTTTGTAGCGGCATCACAGGGCGATCCCGCTACATAGCCTCCTGGTGTTAGCTGCTAATTGCCAATAACACTCAGCGGTTATAGTGCGGGACGGTGCTGACACCATCCCGCTCTATTTAACCCTTAATCTCTACTCCAAAGATGGCAGCAGTCATCAATGAGAAACTGTGCCGCGCACCGTTTCTCCGATTGGGCGCCCGTGGCAAAATCGCGGGCTCCTAATTGATTAACATGGCAGCTGGAAGTCTTGTGAAGACTTCCATTGCCACCATGTTTTCTGTTTTACTACTTCCTGCCTCAGACAGGAAATAGTAAAACCTCCATCTTTGTACACCCTAATTCATTGTATTACAATGCATTAGGCTGTATAAATGATCACACTACCTACTGGTAAAGTACCCTAGGGGAACTCAAAGTTAAACAGTAAAAAAAAAAAATATATGTTTTAAAGTGTAAAAAAAATTAAAAGGTCATTTACAAATAATAAAAAAGTTACACATATTTGGTATCGCCACATCACGTGCTCTTTTAAAATATAACATAATTTATTCTGTATGTGGAACAGCGTAAATGAAAAACATTCCAAACACCATTGGTCATTTCACGTCCCCTAAAAATTCGAATAAATTTAATCAAAACAGTCCCAAGTCCAAACTGGTAGCAATAAAAAGTACACCCAAACCTGCAAAAAATGCACCCTCACTCAAGTCCACAGGTGTTAGTACAAAAAAATTATTGGTTGCAGAAAATGGCATGGCTGCGCAAATTTCAAAGATAGAAAATGTTTGGAATTTTTTTACGGTTCCAAAGCATAATGGAAAACGGACATGTATGGTATTGCTGGATCCATATAAACCTGTATAATACAGGTAAAATATAATTTTTACCGAAGGTTGAATGCTGTAAAATCAAAGCACCAGCAAACATGGCGCAAGTAGGGTTTTTATTCACATTTTGCCCTACTTAGAATTTTATTGCGATTTCCCAGTATATTCTATGGTATGATGAATGGCACCATTAGAAATTCATCTTGTCCTGCAATTAAAGCCCTCATATCTCTATATAGATGAGAAAATAAAAAAAGTTCTGGGAAGGTAGGGAGGAAAAAACGAACGTGTTAGCCAAAAAAATGTTCGGTTCTTAAGGGGTTAAACTTGTATTCACTTGAATAAGGAGTGTGCTAATTTTGTTTGCCTCTCTCCATCTAAAGGTAACCCGAATCAATACAGTAATGATAACATAGTATGATAACACTACATAACAATTTTACATATATTCTTTGTTCCCAGGTGTTGAGTGTGCTTTCTTAATTCTTTGTGCTTAAAATTAAGAGAAAAAGGTTATTATTGCTAATTGCCCATAAACTTTGCTTTTGTGATCAGCACAATGATATTTTGAAATGTATCTATTTTTTGTAAATATTTGTGAATTATTCAGTGCTGAATATATGCATCAAGAAGCTACTGGAGCTGCGAGAACTATCAAGAAGTTTCTAGGACTGTCCAAAATTGTCTAGAACTTTCTTGTATTTTCCAGGAGTGTACATAGCAGTATAAATACAGTTATTTTAAACTAACATTTGCTGTTCTACTGAGTAAGCGAACTTGTGTACAAAGCTACAGTTAATTTGGATGGCATCAAGCTGTTGCATACATCTGGCAGACACATTTTGCTTCATCTTTGGTGATTTTATAAAGACTTTGGGACAGCCGAGATACTCAGGTACAATATCATAAGCAGGACTGGCCCTTAGCAGACAGAGTTCTCTGTGTGGTAGAACAACATAATGTGTGATCCAATAGTGAACCTCTGCAAGGTGCTGATGCCATCACTACACTTCAAGTTAGGGCTCATAAATCAATTTGTTACAGCTCACAATAAGGAGTCAACAACTTTCAAGTAACTCTGAGATCTTTTCTCTAAGATGTCTGAGGTAAAGGTCAAAGCTGGTGTCTTCATCGGACCACAATTCAAGAAGATCATAGAGTGCAACGAATTTCCCAAAAGACTAAACAGAAAGCAGAAAGCAATTTGGGACAGTTTTGTTTCGGTGGTTCACTGCTTCCTAGTCAATCACAATGATGAAAACTATGTACAGCTGGTACAGACTCTGATAAAGAACTATACTGCAATGGGCTAAAGGATATCACTCAAAGTCCAGATCCTTGATGTCCGTCCTAATAAATTCAAAGAGAACATGGGAGCTTATTCAGAGGAGCAAGACTAACGCTGACACCAGGACATAAAGAACGGGGGCCGGAAACAGAGCCCTTCATGCCACATTTGGCTGCGGGCAGCGGGAGGCAGGGTTAGGTGCGTGGGGATGTCTTATAAAGCCTTCCCCACATATGCAGGAAGCAGATGCACCCAGGGAAGCTGTGAGTGAAGACCTGCTGTGCATTGTTTCCTGCTACCAAGATGGCAGCTGTGGATGAGCTACTGGAGGAGTCCAGCGATACTCCGGCGAATGTCAGGCCACCATAGCGCCTTAGCCCTGATATTGCTCCTCGGGCCTGGTGATGCATTAGGAGTCCGTCGTGATCTGGCAGTGGCACAACCAGTAGGGACATGGGCAGCGGGCGACACGGTGCCGGCCTTGGCAACCAGAATGATGCTTCCACGGCCGGGGGGAGGCCACTCCTTCTCTCTCCTGACATGACTCCCGTCCACAAGGCCCAGCTCCAGGTCATCCTCCATTTCTGGTTCCAGCCTGTGTCCAGCCAGTAGGTATCAGGAATCTGAAAACCGGCGTCCGGGATCTGGATTTGCGGCTGACGGGCCCACAGCACCTGCACAGTCTGGCGCGTTTACATCTTTGTCTTGTCCATTTTCCCCCATCCTGATGTTGCAGGCTGCAGTGCTGAGTCCGCTCCCTGGGTTTCCCTGTCAGTTAGATCAGCTAACGGAGGCTGGGAGGGTGACGCTAACACTTTGCACGGATAGCAGCTGGCTTGCAGGAGCTGCTGGCCAAATGGAGTCAGCTGGATAGAGATTCTCATCCTCCTTTAGTGGCCTGGAGTCATAACTTGTCTACTATGTTGGGGACCGCTAAAGTTGCCTCTCCTGACAGGGGGACTGTTGCCATGTGGGGGACAATGGTATTGGCACAGACGGAAGGGTAGGTGGATGGGGTGAGGTTAGATGATAAAGCAAAAGGGGAGGTGTACATCTGTTTTGAGGGCCTTTTGGGTGCTCACTTGAAGAAGGAGGTGAAAGAAAAGATTTTGAAAGTCGAGTAATCTTTTCGATCCTCCCTCATTAAAAATTTAATCTTGATAAAGGTAAAGGGGATGACAGCAAGAAGGAGGAGGAGGAAAAGCGTAGGTGGTGGTTAATTCCTCAGACCTTCACCAAATGACTTCAGGCTTTTGCCATTTTGGCAAGGTGTATTGTGAGCCAAGCTTGGCTCCACTACGATAAGCAGGTTGCTAGTCTAGAGAATGGGTAAATTTGGGTCTGGATAGGAATCCAGTGTTATTTGATCTTTTTCCCATTGTGGTAGCTGTGGAGATTTGGGGAAAATGTGTGAGAAACCAAAAAAGTTTAGGTTTCCTTGCAATAATTTGGGGGTGGTTAAGGTTTCACTGAGATAATTTGGGGGTGGTTCAAGTGATCAATAGTTTTTCGGCATCCTCCCTTCCTGCTGTACGTGTGTTGCGGAATCTCGTGCTGCAAGGGTTGGTAGATGGGAGTCTGATAGTTTCAGGCTCTATATCAGTGAAAGCCCCCCCATCTTTATTCTCCTTGTCTGTGCGTGTTGGAAACCCCCATCTCCTTTTCCTCTTTCCACTGTTTCTTGTGTTTCTCCCCAGTCTGTCGGAACCCCTGTTTGGTATGGATCCTTGGACATTCTTTTGTGTACTGAGGTGCTGAGCATCTGGATCTTTGTATGAGTGGACGTCAACTTGGTATACTGAGAGAAATGATTGTGATCTGCTGATCAGGTGTGCGTGGAATGCTGTGGAGGAATGTCTCGCTTAAGATTGTTTTGCGCTATAGGACCGTGTTCCGGATGTGTTCGTTTTACAACTGGGGGGGGGGGGGCAACAATTTGGGTTCCCGTCCATTGAGGGAGCTAAAACGTGCCATTCGTCATGACCTACTAAGGATGTTGTCCCTTTTCCCCACTTTGATTATCGTTTGGTCTGAAATAGTCCCCTGGAAAACATGGTGCTGGACTGTTTCGGTTGAGCGTGTTAAAAAGGCCAGGATTAAGCTCAAACACAATATCTTGGGTTTTATGGCATGGAATGGGGGAGTGTTTGTGTGGCATTGGGGGCTCGAGGTGGTGGACGGGGATTTTTGGTGATCGGACAGAGTGTATCTTAACATTATCGGTTTGGATCTTTGGGTCCAAGGTCTTCAGGAGGGCATGGAGGGCATTGGTGTTGTGGGGAATGACACGTGTGAGTGGTCACTCACGTTAGCTGTGGCGGTTGGGGTCTGTGGAGCTAGTTGAAATGGTGGGAGGAGCCATAACCAGTTATGGTTCCCCAATCACATGGTGGTACATGTGGTTGGTCTGGAGAAGGTGGGGCTCTTTCAAAGTGGGGCCCCTGAGAGCAAGGTGATGTAGCATCCACCAGGTGTGGCTGTTGGTGGACTTGAGTCAGGGGTAACGGCTGAGGGTAATTACAAAAGGAATGTGTTGTCTCCAGACCATGTTGATGGTTCCAAGGACCACAGACCCAATTGTTCAGATGTGGTATGGGTGATGTTTTGGGTAAATGTTTCCTCTGGTTGTTTTTTGCATAGTTTGCACAAAGTTATTTATTCATTTTTTTTAAATTAATTTTTATAAAACAAAACGGCTGCTGTGGCAATTTAACCCAACCTCATTGTGGAGTTCTTATTTGAGGTAAAGGGTGTGGGAAGCAGGTGGCTATTGGGTGTGGGGTTTTGGTGTCAACACTTGCCATGAGTTGGTAGTGCCCTGGGTCATGAATCTTGAACGCCGTTTAATAGGACAGTATGATGAGAACATGATGGGAGACTATATTTGGGGACTGATTTGTGAAAGTGGTATACAGTACATAATCATTTTTGAGCTATTATACAAAGCATTGATCAAGTTTAATTATAATTGCACATTTGAAATGAAATTGTGATTTTTTTTATGATAAATCACAAGTCAAAATTACAAAATAAATACAAAACTAGTGTCACAAAATCAAAGTTCATGAGGAATGGTGGTGTTTTTTATTAAGTTGATATGTGAGGAGTTGAAATATAACACTTAGAACCCAAGAAAAAAAATTATGTTACATAGTGTAATTTGTGATAACACTTCAGGGCCCATAAGTGCCAGAGTACAGCTGCATTTCCTCCCAGCATTCCTATAGTGATTAGAAAATGTTTTTGCCAATATATGCTGCTTTTTTAATATTTGCCACAGTAACCATTTTCAAATTGATAAACAAAATTGACTCATAGTAACCATGTACAAAATATTTTCTCCATTAGTTAAATTAAATTTAGTCCATTAGTTAAATTATTAAGACTAGCTTTAACTTATTAAGTGTCATATCTTCAGTGGTGTCCCATAAAAATATATACAATATTGACAAAAATGTGAGGGGTATACTCATTTTTGTGAGATACTGTATATAGACCTAATAAGCATAGAAAAACTGAAGTTAATTAATATTATCATTCATTAATCTTTATTGAATTAACTCGCTATGTTAAAAAGTTATGTCATGGTAAAATAGAGTAATAAACCATGATCTTAAAATTGGGAAGACACAATGATAAAAAAATCTGTGTGACATAATCACAATGATAACAAGGAAGAGTAAAAAAAACAGTAAATACAAATTATATAACAATATACTGTAGGTATATATGAGGTAAACAGATTTGTTTGAACAATAAGTAACCAAAAAGAGTAGAGTAGGAATGTATAGATATAGGGGGTGCATGGGTAGATTATAGAAAAAAAAAAGTCAAATCAATAGGTAATAATAAATATATCACTCAATAAATAAACATGTACAAACATGGAAAATATAAAACAAAGTAACAGATAACATAAGTAAATTCTAAGCCTTAATTTTTACCACTGGAATTAGGGATAAGAGATGATTCCCAGTACAGCAGATCAATATTCCTTTGACTGCTTCTTAAGCAACATATGAAAACTGTATAGGCCTAAAATTCACTCTGTTGCACAAAGCAACCTATTAGAGTGCCCCTTTCATAGGTTGCACAAAGCAACCTATTAGAGTGCCCCTTTCATGTAAGGTTAGCTGTGATTAGTTGCCACAAAGTGAGTTTTAGACCTAGACAGGTTTCATACATTTGGCCCTTTGTGCCTTATTTTCCACTGTTACTTCTGGCCATTTGATGTTTTAGAATTTTTGTAGAACAAGTTTTTTATTATTTTTTAATAATTTTGCATATTAAAAATCAGCAGCATTAAATGCTCTGTTCTTCAACTAGGACAAAAAAGTTCATAAACAGTTTAAGGTTTAACGTGACTGAAACAATTTTAATTTGTGTCAGCTTCTACCTTAGCAGGGCAGGCTTATTATAATCTTCCCTAAAGCATGATCATAACCACAGGGGAGAGTCATTACCTAAATTAGCATTATCAAAGTATCCTTGAAAGACACTTGAAGTCACTATTTACTTTTTAATAAACTATCCCAGCAAAGGCAGTCTTATTGTGTAATGTAATGCACAAAGCTGTATGAACAGTGAATGAGATATATTTGACATGTTAAATTCATTTCAGCTTATAAAAAGTGATATACTTTTTATTTATCTTTAAGAGGCTTATCAACCCCTAACTGACATTGGATGTACCCATATGTACTAGCCAGGAACGTTGTCCCACAAATGGATGTATGGGCATGTCCTGGACATCGTGAAGGTTCATAAGCGGAGCTTGCAGGGTTGCAGCATGGAACCAGCTCCATATTACAGCTGGCCCCATGCTGTGATATCAAGGACCGGAGGTGATTAACCCCTAAGCTGCCACGGTCAATCGTGACCGTGGCAGCTAAGGAGAAGACAGAGGAAGGGAGCTCCCTCTTTCTGCATCGGCATCACCACAATATGATTGCAGCTGCCAAATCTCTTTCTAACAACCCGGAAGCCTAACAAAGGCTTCCAGGCTGTCTGTGATGTCTGCAGGGCATAGTGATTAACAGTTAAAATGGATAGCAGTACTACTATGCATTGTAACAGTGATCTGAAAAAAGTATAAAAACACAGACACCTTCCTTTTCCCTTTACAAATGCCAATCACCTCAAAAAGGATGAAAAATAGTTAAGGAATGTGTACTTGGTAAAGCCACATGTGTAACAACTTAGCCTATAAATCTGTCACATTATGTAACACGGACGATGAACGCAGTAAAATAAAAACAAAAGAAGTCACAGAATTGTGATTTTTGTTCATCACGCAGCACATAAAATGGAATAAAAAGTGACAAAGTCATATACAGTAAATGCCAAAGTGGTACCAATAAAAACGTCAGTTCATCCCACAACAAAGCTCTTACACAGCTCTGTATATGAAAAAAAATAAAAAGAAATATGCCTATCAGAAGAAAGCGATGCATAAATATTGTTTTATACAAACAAAAAACTACATGCTAGAACATAAAAAAACATATAAATGCACGGTGAACGCTGTTAAAAATATAAAAAAAAAACTAGGATGACAGTACTTTCACTTTCACTCTGCCTTCCAAATAACAGTTTTAAAAGCGATCACAATGTCTTTTCCCAGCGAAATGGTACCAATAAAAAGTCAACTCATCCTGAAAAAAACAAGCTCATACACAGCTCCGTACACAGAAAAATAAAAATAAGTTATGTCTCTCAGACTATGGTGATGCAAAAATGTGTTTTCCGTTTTGAATAATAGCTTTTTTTATTTTGTAAAAGCAGTAAAATTAAAAAAAATCTATAAATTGTGTATCGCTGTAATCATATTGACCTGCTGAGTAAAGCTAGCTTGTCTTTGATGCTGCATGGTGACGGCTGTAAAAAATAAAAAACACTACCAGGATTGCTATATTTTGTTCATCCCGCCCCCCAAAACCTTGATAAAAAGCAGTCAAAGTGTCATATGAACCCCATAATGGTACCAATGAAAATGAGTACTCATCCCACAAAAAAAGCAAAAAACCTTAATCTGATCCATATATTAAGAATAAAAAAGTTATTGCTGTCAGACTATGAAACATACAAACGCAATTTCTTACAAACGCATTTCTATTGTGTAAAAGTGATGAAACATAAAAAACTATGTAAAATTGATATAATTGTAATTGTACCGACCCCCATAGTAAAGTTATCCTGTCATTTATACCACACGGCGAACGCTGTAAAAACGAAGCCCAAAAAACTATGTCAGAACTGCACTTTTTTCCACCCATTTTCATGGCCCAATGCTTAAAAAACTGTGGAACACCTGTGGTCCCAAAATGCACAATACACCCCTTGATGAGATCCATGAGGGGTGTTCAATCCAAGGTGGGGGACTTCTGGAAGCTTTCACCTGTTGTGGTACTTTGGGGGTTTTGCAAATGCAACAAGGCACCCACCAAAATCTGCGTCCCAAAAGTCAAATAGAACTCCCTCCCTTGTATGCTCTGTCATGCGGCCAAACAGTGTTTTTCATCCACACATAGGATATTGCCAAATGTGAAAGAAATTGCATAACAAATTTTGCTGTGCTCTTTTTATCCAGGATTCCTCGTAAAAATAAAATATTTTCAGCTAAAATTGCAGATTGTTGAAAAAAAATTTTTAAAACACCTGTGGGGTCGAAATACTTCATGCCTGGATATTTTCATTAGGATGTATAGATTCCAGTATGTATTATTTTTAGGGTTGTTTATTAAGTATTAGCACATTAGGGTGTCCGCAAACCTGTAGTTGTTCCTAAAGAAAATCAGAATTAAAATGATACCCCAAAGTCCAGTATGTTCTCCTCCTATTCTGAGGCTTGTGTTTAAGTCAATTAGTGCACTACGGCCACATATGGGATATCTCTAAAAACATCATAAATGGGGGAATCAATATTGAGTTGCATTTCCCTGTTATTATCTACCATGTTCCAATGAAAAATAGATCAATATTGAAAATTTGCAAAAAAAAATTGAAATTTTGAAATTTCACCTTCACTTTGCTTTATTTTCTGTGAATCACTTAGGGCAATATGTATGAATCCTGGCACTGACAGGCCAGTTCTAAATAGCTTTAAAACAGTGTAGAATGCACCAGAATTTATGAACCTGTTCTTCTGCAGGTCATACATACAGGCGCAGTCTAGTGCCAATACGACAACTCAGGCTCAGGCAGACCACTTTTAACCTGGTCTAGCTGTTCTAATTGCAATGAGCCTAGGTTTGGCGTCCCATATTCATAAGTGTGTTGAATCCTACACGACACGCCCCCAAAACTTTGGTGCATTCAAAAATGTCTTTGGTGCTTTACAAAGGCACTTATCGTGACAAATTTTAGAGTGCACCTATTCATACATTATTTTTGGCTCAAAGTACACCAGAAAACTGGCGCAGCCCCATTCATACATGTTGCTCCAAGAGGGTAAATTAACTTTCTAAATGCTATTTTGAATATGGTAAGTACTGTAGTTTTTTAGACGGAGACATTCATGGGGGAATCTAGCATTCAGGCCCATCAAAGCCATCATAATCTATGATAAATTGGAAAATGATTTGGCAATCAGTAGAAATCTGAAAGGAACAATTACCCATTTCTAATCATTAAAAAAAAGGTAAAATCATGTTGGTTAAATTCAATTAGAGACATCCATCTTCTTTAGCCTTCAGAACCTCAGCATTCATAATGGCATAGATTCTTTGAGGTTGTTTAGCTTTTCTCAATTTCTGCAAAAATATATGGAGGAACTGACATGCACTGAACAGCCAGTTTTTCCTTATCCTAGGGAAGGCCTACAAGCAGGGGAAATGAAGGACTGTGATGATAAAGGAAGCAGGAAAAAACTTGTCATCATGTGCCTGGAACCAATCCATACCTTTATTACCTTTGTGTCATGGTGTCTCTCTTGCTGAAGATGTTCTTACGGCATAGGGTAAACAACAGTTATGATGGAATGAAATCCAAACAGACGGACGATGGCAGCGCCCGCAGGTATCAGTGGACCCAGGGTATGCTGAGAAAGTATTCGCCACACTATTATTCCAAATTGTTAATTTGTCACAGGGTTTATAGATGTAGGCTGCTTGCTCAAAACACCTTCACATCGGCATGGTGTAACAGAAATGTGGATTCATCTGACCAGACATTTTTTCCCCCACTGTTCATTGATCCAGTTTTTGAGCTCTTTTGTACCCTGGAGTCCTGCCTGTATCCTTTACACATTAATAGCAATCTAAAGAATAACAAGTTGTGCATTTGGACATCTTACCTGGAGCACAAGCAATGAATTACGACTGTAATAGAACCTATAGTAGGACCTTATAGACTTATTTACATTGCAAATCTAGCCATTAGCTTACAAAGCAAAATGGAGCACAGAAAGAGCGCACTCCCTCAGCTAAATGTCTAGATGCCGGGGTTGCTGTTGACCACAATATCTTTGTGGTTAAATGCCACCACAACAAGTTATTACTGCACAGTGTTTGTATAAGATTTAAACGGGACTTGTAAGGAGGTCTATGCTACCCTGTCTGGGAGCAGATAGGATAGAGGGAGAGAAACTGAGCTCTGTAATATATATATATATATATATATATATATTATATATATATATATATAAATATATATATATAATATATATATATATATAAAAAATAAGCAGCACTCCAAAGAACTACTTGAAAAATTAGAAGGAGGGTGCCAGCAGCAAAAGCTTCCGATACAAGACGTTACAAAATAAAGAGTAAAAAAAAGTCCACGGCACCCCAACATGCATCAAGCAATAAGGTAGTTTATTCCTCCATGCTCAAAAGAGCGACTTTCAGCTCCCTCACAGAGCCTTTGTCAAGGCTTGACAAAGGCTCTGTGAGGGAGCGAAACGTCGCTCTTTGAGCATGGAGGAATAAACTACCTTATTGCTTGAATGCCTTTGGAGTGCCGTGGACTTTTTTTATCCTCTCTCTCTCTCTCTCCTCTTCCTCTCTCTCTCCTCTCTCTATATATATATATATATATATATATATATATATATAATATACAACATTGTGAGCTTGCACAGCTCTGGGATCACAGCATGAGACAGGCATGAGACAGAGCAGATATCAGGTACACACGGTTCCTTGGTCCCTGGGTTTATTGTACAAGCAAAACAAAACTGATGGCAATAAATGCACAGTAAAGCAAATAAACACAAACAAACTCCCTGCTCGTCGAGCACTCACTTATATCACTGAGGTTAGTTCCCACAATAGCACCTGTGTGACCGCGGTAGCAGAATCTTATGGCTTCCTCCAGTGTGTTAACTCTCCATCCTGAAAGGTAAGACTGGAATAACAGCCGACTACCCATCAGCCTACCTGCTTACCTTTCATATACATCAAGAAAATCCTTAAGTACCATGGGGAGTTAAAAAAACACCCACCCTGCTTCTATGCTTACTTCCCAATGAAAGGCCAACCCAGGAATGCCCTAGAAGCCATACCAACATAACAAAATTCAATGTAATGTTGACAGTCTGTTACTGCTGACACCTATCTAATACTGACCTTTCACTTCCACCAGGCTCCTTACCTTAGTGGCATGTGTCTTTTGCCTTCTCCAAACAGTATGGCCCAGAAAATGGCTGGGTAGTATATATGCCACCTAAGACTTTACTTTTCCCAGCTGCGGCCTTAGCTATATATAGATATAAATATATATCATATATATTATATAGATAAATATTATATTTCTCTGAATACACATTGATATTGGAAAAGCTGTCAAGCACTGAATGTTGGCGAGGTAAGCAGCATCCATACTCTTTCTTAAGGCGTCCAGTCAAGATTTACTCAGAAATTCTGCTTCATATCCTATGAGCTGTTATGGCATAGGGGTAGATACCAGTGTATACAGACTCTGCAGATTTTAAGTGACTATAGTGCAGTTATATCTAGGGACTTGCCAGAGACATCTTTTATTACTGGAATTTTTATTTTTCCCTTTTTTTCTATATTCTGTCTAGACCGCCATGAGGACTTCTCCCAGCCACGACTCGTCCTGACCAAATTTACCACACAAACATCTTAGAATTCAGCACTTCCCTACCTGTGGTCACCTCTTAGAAACTCCACATGGGGTGATAGGTGGGGAAGTTATGGGGTGAAAGGTGCAGGTGGAAAGGTAATGGGGTGATAGGTGTAATGGAGTGATAGATATAGGTGAGAGGACTATGGAGTAATAGATGAAAGGTGGGGGTTGTTTTTTGTGTTGGCACTAGGATGATAACACAATGGTGAGGAAGGGGTTGGAGAGATGAGTACAGAGCACACTTTACAATTTCTTTGGGGGAGAGGAAATAGAGCGCCATTACCCTGGAGATTGTGCTGTGGCTGTGGTCTGTAAACCCCAAAATCAAATTGAGTCAGTTTGAACACATACCTTGCACACTATCCCTTGAGAAAGGGGGTGTGTCCTTCCCCCGAAACGTCACACGAGTTGGAAGGACTAAAAGCCGCGGGCTGTTACCTGCTGCTGGAATCCTCACAGCGTTACCTACGGCTGTGCGATGAGGGAGCAGGCTCATGCCGACTACAGAGACTCAGACACCGGCTGCTGATTTACGAACTGTCGGTAACTATATACTGCCACCTGTATTAATACTATGCTGCTAGCTGAGACGCCGAGCTAATGAACTGCTCTGCTGCTTAGACCTGTGATAGGTGAATCTCGGAACGCTGTTACTCGTTGTGCATTGGAGCTATTAGGCTAGCTGCCGACTGCCGGGACTTTGGCATCCCTCCCCCCCCCCCCCCCCCCGACTTCCCCCCTCCCCCCCCCCCCGCTTACTGGTGTCCGCTACTCATGTTAACCTGAGAATGTGTCTCTGAATCTCTATTGCTTACTGCCAGGAACGCTGTGTCAAAGGATGTATTCCTGAGTTTCTTAAGTTTTATGAATACCAGTTTTGTACTTTAAATATTAAGTGGATCGAACCTTTATGATTGGAAAGGGATCCAGTTGCAAATGTTGATACTAATAAAATAAGTTGATCTTAAAGAAGATTTTAGAAACGGCTACTTTTCATTTAAATCGCCCCTAGAAGATCAGCCACAGACATGATCTTCAGTGGGTTCAGGAGATGGAGTTTAGTATTAGTACTTTAATTTTTTAAAATTTTTATACAGGTTTCCCCTTTGGAATATGTCGGACTCATTGGATTATATTGGACCAGCGTTGGATTGATTTCTTTACTAAAATGATGAAAGAAGGTTGGTCAGGGAGTGTTTATTTCAATAAAAGATTTTTTGTGCAATTTGTGTCTGTTTTTTGCCATTTAATTACAGTGATAGCAATAGAGGTATCTGACAGACGCTCGGGCTTAGGGCCACATGTATTAAAAGTGTCTAGGTCTAAAATTCACATTCAGAGCGCCCCTGTCATTTCATATAGTGCTCTGGAAAAATGAAAAGGGCGCTCTGATTGGTTACAATGGTCAACAAAGTGAATTTACCCTATGGGGTAATAGATGAAAAAGTGGGGTTAGGTGGGGGTTGTTTTTTGTGTTGGCGCCAGGATGCATAACACAATGGTGTAGAAGGTAGTGGGAGAGACGAGTACATAGCACACCTTACAATCTCTTTGGGGGTGGCAGGGGTTGAGGACTATGGAGATTGTGCTGCAGCTGTGATCTGTAATCCCCAGAATCATATTGTGCAGGATGAACTCCTTACCTTGCTTTCCTAGAAGAATCACTGCAGTATGCGTCCTCAAAGGACCGAGATGAAGTTTAAATAACTATCATTGGAGATGGGCGAATCGATTCGAACGAAGTTGGAATTCGTTAGAATTTCCAGGAAAACTTTGGATTTGATCGAAGTCGAAGTTAGGGGTGATTCGCAGGAAGAAGCGCTGATTTAATTGATAAAATGGCTGCGAGCACATTGAGTTACATGGGGCAAAAAAATCTGGGAGGAAGAAAGATAGCGTAATGACATATGCGAGAGAAGAAGCAATCAGAGACTGCGGGATTCTGTGACGTCACCTCAGACCAAAGCAACTAAAGAAGTCCGGACGCGACGCTACAGTTCACACTGCCTCCTGTGCCGTGTTGTAGCTGCTGCAGCTTCCAGTAATAAGAGATCTCACACAAAAGAAAGAACGTTTTATACAGCGATTTTTTTGGGGGTGTCCCAAGCTTTTCTCCCAGACCTGCTTCTCTTTACGTTCTAATTTTGATTATGTGGGGTATAGGAATTGAAGTCCAGTGTGCGTCCAATTCGCTGTACTGCTCAGTTCTTGAAGGCACATTGAATATCCAAGGGTTTAATCTAAGCCTGGTTGTTGCTGTAGTATTCATAAAGAAACAGCGTTATACAATCCAAAATATGGACTTAATTTTTGCACCCTCTCATTTCGTTTTTGCGCAATTTCGATCCAAGGGTTCATTAATGTTTTTCTGCTGTTGTGGTCTGTAAAATGACATTCGTTTTAACAGCGTTACATAGCTGCTGGTAATTTTTGCACCACTCATTTCTTTTGCGCAATTTAGATCCAAGGGTTCAATTAATCGTTTTTCTGCTGATTATTAGTAAAAGGAACGTGTTTTTAAACAAACCAAAGAAGAAAATTTGCCTGTAGCAATAATTCATATCCGAAGGTTAATTAAGCCTGTTTTGTGCGCTTTTCTATTCATTTAAAATACACAGAGTTTTTTTAAACGTCACATACAAGTAAATTTTTCCTGGCCATCTTCAGGAGCCGCAATTTATATCCCAAGGGGTTACCAAAGCTTGTTAGTGGGTTCATTTGGAGTCATATACAGGGTGGTAGTATTTATCACATACAATATCCTTCATTAAACAGAGTCTTTATTAAATTTTTTAACAAACAGAATGTCAGACAAAGAGGTGGCAGGCTCTTCACAAGCAGTGGCAGTGGCGCAAACATTCCTGGAGCAGGCACAGGTCGCAGCACAGAAAAGGAAATTCGCAGCGTGTTGACTCAGTGAGGCCAGAACTGCCGGTGTCATGTAGCGCCTGTGTGTTGGTCAGCAACCCAAGGGTTCTTGATTGTTGAGTAGGTCATCAACTGATCCAGATGACAACTGACCAACCCTAGCCAACAGTATGGTGGGTTCGTGAGAATACAGACTCTTAGTTGGCATGGCCCGGGAACAGGTCAGCGCACCCTCACCTGTCCTCACCCGCCTCTGTTCCCGTTCAGTCCCTCAGCCCTAGAACTAGTATGTGGTCTGGGCTCAGCGCCACTATACAGCAAGGGCGACACAATTTGAGGACATTCGCAGGCTACTTGGGCAACAAGAGGTGGGGCAGACATCCCCTGCTTCTTTGCAGTATTGATGTGGAGAGTGGCAAGGGAGGGTTTTTTGGCGAGCGGTCAGCCTCTTGCATACCAAGAACTGTGAAGAGGACAGCAGTGACGATCAAACACTCATGAAGTATAAGCGTGGTGGTTTGAATCCAGTTTCTCTGCGTTACACTATTTTGTTTCCAAATGCAGCTTATTGGAACTTGAACTGAAGAGACCAAAACTACAGGGAATCGTTTTAGGTGCTTAATTTGCATTCTGTGCCATTGTGATTTGAATTCAGTACAAAACTGATTAGGAAAAGAACAAAAAGAAGCAAAAGCAAATGCTGCAAAACTGGTTGTATGACCTTCTCAGTAAAGAAAGGGGGTGTGAATCGTATGTCCAACTTACAGAAACTAAAAACACAAGTCCTTCTGGAGGGACCTAATTAGACCTCGCTCCCTGGCATGGCTATTGCCATCTCTTGCGGTGGTCCAGTGGATCCACTAACGCTGTCCGTGACAACATGAAGCAGTGGAATGAACCGTATTCATCCCCTTAGTTCCAGGCGACTGACACAATAACGTGTCCGCATGAATGGACTTGAGCAAAAGGCAGGTGTCAACGCATGAGCTGCCACTGACCGACATTAAAATTACTCAGGGGATTTACTCCGTTCGTTTGGATCAACAATAAACTTAATAGACTTTCTCCTGTATCATAGAGTCGTTCCAACCATATGGAGGCTGGAATTCCAAACGTTTGGAAATATCCCATATCAATCCTATGTTGGGGGAGGCCGGACTGCCACGGCAGCTTAAGGAGGGTGTGTCTTGCGGAGTAACAATGGTTGAAGTGCATACAAAGTTTCCCCTGGCCATTTTTAGAATGTCTTGCAGAGGGTGTAGAGACTTGTGAACTAACCATATTGAACTGTATGCCATGTGGGAGCCATGGCTTCAGCCCTCCCCTACGCAGGAGCGCGACACCATGTTATTTCCATAGTCTGGTCACAATGTTTCTAATTTTCAGCTGTCGCGAGAAAGCCACAAATCGATGACAACTTGCATGACCCGGAGCATTTCCTCCCGTTGACTTCGTTTCTCCCAGGGGAATACTCCTGTCCCAATTGGATCATAAAAAATCGTTAATTACCTTTCTCTGTTCATCAATCTTCCCCCTGTTCATAAATTTCTCCCTTGTTAATATATTTATCCTGTTCATATCAATTTCCCCCGTTCAATAAATTTTCCATCCCCCATGTTAATATATTATTCCTGCTTATATCAATTTCCCACTTTCAACTAATTTCCCCCTGTTAATATATTTATTCTGTTCATCAATTTCCACCTGTTCATAAAATTTCCCCTCTGTCTTAATATAATTTATTCCTGTATTCAATCCAATTTCCCCGTGTTCATCAGTTCCTTTCTTCTGGCCCTTGTACCCGACCCTTTCCTGCTACGTTACCTGACCCTCGGAATCTCCGTCTCCTGCCCTGACCTGTTGGCCTTAACTGTTGTGACTAAAACAGTTTCGACTTATAACGATTTGGTACCTGGCTACGCGCCTTCGGCGCCACCCTAAGCGAAGCTAAGACGCCGCAGGATAGCGACCTGGTGAGACAACCCACTGCAGAATGTCCATCCTGCCTTGCGGCGGGCTCTGGTGAAAACCTGTGACCTACTTAGACCCCGCTCCCTGGCCGTGGCCCGCATGCCACCTCTTGCGGTGGTCCAGAGGAGCCACTACCCGTGTCGTTACAATGGCAGAATGAATGTAAAAAGTTTCCTGGTGCCAGTTCTTTTGAATGAGCAGAGTCCACCTCTTGAAAAAAGGGGGGACTGCATACCACCAACATGACAGGAGCACGGTTCAGCTTCTGCACTTAGGAAATAGCTAGAATCATACATGACTGGCTGCTCTTGGAAATCGTCCTCGTGAACGACTGCTGGCAACCAGAGTGCCGAGGAGCAGGAGTATCTGGACCGTAATGATGTAATAGACAGGGAGTGGTCTTCGCGAAGGTGGGGAAGCCTAGACTGCCTGAAAAGGGAGGAGTGCCACTGTGTCCTGATGCGGTTGGGACACAGGATGGACCACCACATCTGCAATCAACGTATGTGACCCTGCATGATGTTGGAAGCAGGTGGGGCCCCCCCCTGGTGCCAACGTTAGTCACTGGTCACGCTTTAAATTTCTGGCCATAGGTTTGACATATAGCATGTCGCCTCTCCTGGTGTCTTAGCAAAAACCTGCCGCCACACCGCCGAGTAGGTGATTTTTACCACCAAAAGCGCTGCACTGAACTGACTGTTACAACCGGCCGTCTGACTCGTGAGCCCCTGTGCCGCTATTTCTTTCTGGACCTGCAAAGTGGATGGTCTAAATCCCCTTTTTTTAAGGCTGTGCGCCACTCCTGCCCTGACACACAACTGCCACTCTTCCTTCCTCCCAATGATAATGATTAAGCCCTTGTACACTGTTGGTCTGTGTCACTGATAGCATCACATGGCTTTCATAACCCCAGTATGCTGATGACACACCCAACTTTATAAATCTCCGGGCCCAGACATTAACATCTCTACTGTCCAAGATCTCAGATTGTCCTGTCGTCCAAATCCTCCTTCTCCTTACTCCTCCGTCCTCCTAAAACTAATGTAGAAAAATGGAATGCTTCCAAGGGGGCCGGGAACAATGGTTATGTCGAGGGTAGGGCGAACGGCGAGGGGCGCCACTTCATCCCAGGGCGGAGAAAAGGGGCACAGGGAGGCATGGAGTGGGCTGAATATTTTCATATGGTGGCACTTTATTTGCCTTTTTTAACTAGGGCACCAGAAATACCTTGTCCAAGCCTTGCTTGCTTCACCCGGCTCCCAAGTGCGATACGGCTACATCCATTAGTTGTTTGCCTGTCCACCGCGTCCTCCTCAACGGTGTTTGCTCTACAAAGCTGAACGCTCACAATATAACCCCCCAAATTCAACTCTCCTCATACTAAGTTGCCCGTTTCTGTCAAAAAGCACGGATGTCTCCCCCCACCCTTTCTGGCCCACTGTCCACAAATAGTTTGGTCCTCACTGTATAGAGCGCAAGAGGCCCAACACATTGTAGCTTCTCCTGGCGTGGAAGCGAACAGGAAAGATGGTTAAGGACCACGATGAGAGCCGACTCTTGCTGGGTTTCAGATGTAATCTGGTAGAAAGTGTATGACCAGTTGCAGGTCAACACACGGCCGGTAGATACACCGGATGCTGTGTCCTCGCAGAAGGGTGGACTCCTGCTGTGACGTCCCCTTGCTGTGCTGCGATCTGTGGCGGCTCCAGTAAGCTACTAACTGTGTTCTTTGACGCTATGGTAGGATCTTAGCCCCTCACTTGTTTTTTTCCAGCTGCACTGTCATACTTTATCAGGCTGCATTCCTCTTCCAGGTTTTTTGGTCAGGTTTTGCTCCACCCTAAGTGCCCAGGGAATTTTAGAGTGAAGCGATTCCTAAGAGTGGGGGCCGTCTAATCGCGTGTCATACCTAAAACACAGCATTTATATTTTGAAGACCAAACAAGCTCCCTCTGCATATTTAAGCATGGGCAACAACGTCTCCAGATGCACCCTACATGCTCTGTGTCAGCCTGGAAATAGCTGTTTTTTAACGCGATTCGACCCGAAGTAATTCGGGACCGAAACAAATTTTGACGGAACATTCGGCGAAGTCGGCGAACCGAATTTTTGAGAAATTCGCCCATCTCTAACTATCATGTTTTTTATTTTTATTTTTGTTCAGGTATCCCTTTTGGAATATGTCGGAATCATTGGTTTATATTGGACCAGCATTGGATTGATTTCTTTATTATGAAAGAGGGTTTTGTTTTTTATGCAATTTGTGCCTGTTTTTTTTTCCATTTAATTCCAGTATTAGAGGTATCAGACAGACATTCGTACATTACTATTGCTCAGGCTTGGTGTCAGCTAGCAGTGGTTTTTGTCATCCCTAGGCTGACACTAACCCCGTCTCACTAATACCTCAGTACCCAACACACCAGGGGTACTGGTAAGAGTCGGGTAACCATCAGAAGTGGACCTTATAATGTGATGGTCCACTTCGGGGGTGACTGCGGGCTGGTACTTTTAGAATGGGATGGGACCAATATCGATGGACTTTCCTATTCTGGTAGCATCAGGCTGTAGCTATTAGTTCTACCTTGGCTATGGTAAATGGGCAGGACCCCACGTCTTTTATTTTTTTCCCCCAAAAAAATATCTATTTAGAATCCTAAAGTGGGCAACTCCTGTAATCATTACAGTGGATGCTCATGTTTAGATTCTTATTAAATAAATACATTTTCAGAAAAAAAACGATGTGGGGTCATCCCCATTTTCTATAACCAGCCAAGGTGAAACCGACAGCTGCAGCCTGATATGGTCCCTTCCCATTCTAAAAATACCAGCATGTAGCTACTTCAGAAGCGCACCATCACATTAGAAGGTCCGCTTCTGATGGTTACCAGACCATCACAGTACCCCTGGTGTGTTGGGTACTGGGGTAATAGTGACACAGAGTCAGTGTCAGCCTTGGGCAACAAGTTCACTGCGGCTAACACCAAGCCCGAGCAATAGGAATGAAGAGGTGTCTGTCAGACACCTCCACTCCTATCATTGGAATTATACAGAAAGAAAACACAAACACAAATTGAACAAAAACACTTGTATTTAAATAAACACTCACCAACACCAGCCCTCTTTAATCATTTTATTTGAAGAAAAAAAATAGATCCAAGGTTGATCCGATCTAGTCAATCGAATCCAATGGGAACCTATAAATAAAGAAATATTACACAAATACATATAGGCTGGATACCCTATCCAGCATCCAGGAAATCTGTGTGACACCCATCACCCACAGGTAAAATTCAGCTTTCAATGATAGGAAATCTGGGTGCCACCTTTGGGGGATGGAGTGTCACCCTACTTATCTGGACACTGAGTAGGCTATTGCTATAGGCAATCGCAAGAGTCTGTCCCCTACGGCCTGTATCCAGCCCCCCTGTAGCCGCCAGAGACAGACCGCAGGGGGCAGGGGAAAGGGACAAACTCCTGTACCCTGCAGTCGCTGGAAACAGACCATTGAGGGCAGGAGACAGGGAGCAGGGGGCAACTTCTACCCCCTATAGTCTGTCTCTTGCCCCTGCTGCCACCAGAGACCGACTGCAGGGAGCAGAAAACAGAGAGCAGAGAGGCGACTCCCTACCGCCGTGTATTCCATCTCACTTGCCCCCCCTGCAGCCAGTCTTTTGGAGGGGGAAGGTAGAGAAGTAGGCCACAGGAGTACAAGAAACAGTCCCATGGAGACAACTCCTAGAAGTCAGTCATCCTGCCTCACTTCCTTCCTCCTGCAGGCAGCAGGAGTTTTCCCCCCCTTCTCTCTTCTGCCACAGGAGGAGAAAGAAGAAAAGGAACTGTCAAGAGCCAAGGACGCTGTGCTGAGAGGGCACAGATTCCATTACAACACTGGCTGCACACTGTACCCCTCGGAGCGCTACTGTGCTCATTCCTGGACTGCTTCTGCTGCTGCTCACACAGAACGCCAAGTCCTATTAGCACTTCATTTGCTTATCCTCCCTGCCACATTACTTCATGCACACTGATGTCACTGGATGAAAGCAATTCCGACAAAACATTGTGACGGCATCACGTTATGTCTTGTCATAACCAAATGTCCTTAACTGGAACCTATGAAGTGTCTGAGAAATGTTCTCTATCTACCATGAATTATATTAATACATGGAGGTGGCTCTGACGTGTGACTTTCTATATATGTGTAAATAAACCTGTTTTCAAGCAAAATAACCTTTAGAGTACCATGGATTTCAATAAGCATTTGATCCCTCTGGCAAACAAGACTTAATACTTGTTGTCAAAACTCTTGTTGGCAAGCACAGGAGTTTGACGTTTTTTTGTAGTTGATGATGAGGTTTTTGCACATGTCAGGAGGAATTTTGGTCCACTCCTCTTTGCAGTTCATCTCTAAATCATTAAGATTTTGGGGCTGTCGTCTGGCAACTTGGCGCTTCGTCTCCCTCCATAAGTTTTCTATGGGATTGACCACATCACCTTCTCCCAATCACTCACAGAATTATCCAGGTGTTCATTGGCAAACTTCAGATGGGCCTGCACATGTGCCTTCTTGAGCAGGGGGACCTTGCGGACACTGTAGGGTTTTAAAACATTATGGCATAATGGGTAACCAATGGTTTTCTTGGTGTCTGTGGTCCCATCTTCCTTGAGATCATTAACAAGTTCCCCTTGTGTAGATTTAGGCTGATCGCTCACCTTCCTCATGATTAAGAATACCCCACGAGGTGAGATTTTGCATGGTGCCCCAGATCAATGTCAATTGACAGTCATTTTGTATTTTTTCCATTTTCTTACTATTGCACCAACAGTTGTCTCCTTCTCACCCAGCATCTTACTTATAGTATTGGAGCCCATTCCAGCTTTGTGCAGGTCTATGATCTTGTCCCTGACACCTTTTGAGAGCTCTTTGGTCTTGCCCATGTGGTAGAGGTTAGAGTCTGACTGATTAATTGAGTCTGTGGACAGGAGTCATTTATAAAAGTGACTATTTAAGACAGCTGTCTTTAATGCAGGTAATGAGTTGATTAGGAGCGTCTAACTGGTCTGTAGGAACCAGTTGGTAGGGCAAATATGCAAATAAATTTATATAATTTATGCACTGTGATTTTCAGGATTTTATTATGGATAATCTATCTCTCAATGTTAAAATTAACTTACCTTTAAAATTATAGACAGCTCATATCTTTGTCAGTGGGCAAACTTACAAAATCAGCAAGGGATCAGATCCTTTCACTGGTTTTTATATATATATATATATATATATATATATATATATATATATATATATATATATTAGACACTAGACAAAAAGTCACATATGCATGTTTTTCTCACTATCTGACATGAAATCAGAAATCTGATGTGAAATCAGGAATAAACCTTACCTGTTTTAGATCATTAGGAAATTAAACCCAAAATTTTTTTTTTATTTGGGCCAAAAAAGGCCCGAAAAGAGGGGAAGGGGGAATTTTTTTTTAAAAACCCTTTTTTTTTACTTTCTGGGAAATCCCAATTTTACCCCCCTTGAACCCCGTTTTGACCCGGGGGTCAAAAGGGGTTAAACCTTCAACCCCCAAGCTTTTCCCCAAATATTTGGGTTTGAGAAATTTTGGGGCCCAATTTTCCCCCTGACGAAAAAAACTGGGGGTTTTGAAAAAGGGGCCCTGTTTGTAGCTCGCACCTGGTTTTTTTTCAGTTTTGGGCCCCCAAATTTTCAATAGGATTGGGGATTTAGGGCTTTTGTGGGGTGGCCACTTTCCAAACATTGGGGGTTGGTTATCTTTTAGCCCCTTTGTAACCAGTTTTTGGGGGTTTGCCTTGGGGTTTTATTTTTCCTTTTTGGGAAAACTTTATTTTTTCCGGCCCCAAAGCTTTTAACCTTCTTGGGTTTTAAAAACTTGGTGTTGCTTTTGGTAATTTCAACATAATAAATTCCCTTTCATCCTGGGTACCAAACTAATTTTTTTGAAAATTATAAGTTTGTCCTGCAGCAAAAACAACTGCCCCAACTGTTTTTTAAACCCCCCCCATGGGGTTTTAAAGAATGGGGGTTGTTTTTTTAGGGTTCCCGCTTTTTCCCCTTTTTTCCTCCAACTTTTAGAGGGCTATAATTTTTGGCCAAACAGTTTTAATTTTAGTTTTGTCAGACCCAAAGGACCCTTTTCCAAAAATGGGAGGTCTTTTTTTTCTGTGTACATTTTTAAACATTAATTTGGGGTTTTTTAAAAATTTTTTTTTTTTTGGAGTAAGGGCCCTTTTTTCTTTGGGAGAGGGCCTTTCAGCCCATGGGTTTATAAAAAATCCGTTTCACTGTTTTATAAAAGACTCTAAACTAACCCAGTTTTTTGCCGGCAATTTTTCACTAGGTTTTTTTTGGGTTTTTTTTTCTTGGGTTTTACCACATTTTGGAACCAAAAGGGGAAAATTCCCCTTTTTCTGAGAAAACAAACCCAAACTTTCCCTTTCCCGAGGCGGGTATTTATGGGCTGGGGCCTTAAACCCTCTTTATTGTGTTTGGGTTTTTAATTGTTTAAAACAGATGAACGAGGCAAATTCCAAAGGGATCTGGGAAATTGGGGCCCCAAAGTTGAAAAAAGACTTGTGGGAAGTCCCCAATTTTCCCTTCCCGATTTTTCTGTGTGGGGTTTTTTTTTGAATTTCCCCCTTTATGGGTTTTTACACAGAAGGGAGTTTGTTTTTTTTGGGTTTTGAATTTTTTAAAAAATATCCAAAAGGTTGTTTGTTTTAAATCAAAATGCTTTTTCCAAAAAAACCTATCAGATGCTTTTTTTAAATAACACTTTTTTAAAACGCCTCCTTTCATTTTTTCCCGGCACTATATGAAATGAAAAGGGGGGGGCTCGATTGGTTGGCTTTTGAGCAACAATTTTAAAATTTTTAGCCCTAGACAGTTTTTCTTTCATTGGGCCCTTTTGTCTAAAGGAAATAAAGGGACCATTTTAGGAAAAGATTTTTAAACTTTTTTTATAGATAATATAAAATTTTCCCTAAAGTGTCCTTTAAAAGGCAATAGGTTTTTGAAGAAGATTTAAATTTTTTCCTTTTGAAATAAAAATTTTTTTGGGGCCAAAAAAAAATAAAAAAAAAAAAAAAAAAAAAAAAGAAATGGAGAAAAAAAAAAGGGGGGGGGGGGGGGGGGGGTTTAAATTTTTTTTTTTAAAAAAAAAATAAAATAAGGTTTTTAATCTTTTCCTATTTTGGGCCAATCCTTAATGTTTGTTGGGCCTTTGTTCCCATGAATGAAACCGTCTTTGGTTTTTTGACCCTTTTTTAGTTTTCCCTTTAGAAACTCCACTTTTGTTTTCATATTGTGGGTCTGAAAAATGAAAAAGGGGGGCATATTAGAAACATAACTTGTTTTCCTAAGAGACACATTTTTTATTAAAAATTTTTT
The DNA here is from genome assembly GCA_025379985.1 of Phyllomedusa bahiana. NCBI lineage: Eukaryota > Metazoa > Chordata > Amphibia > Anura > Hylidae > Phyllomedusa > Phyllomedusa bahiana. The sequence continues at coordinate 83,029 of JAODAL010006651.1, forward strand.
TATAATTGCTAGAATTAAAGTGGTTTTTAAAAGTATCCCAAAAAAGGTTAAAAATTTAAAGGGTTTTTTAAAAAGGGGGTTTTTTTTTCTCTGAGCTATGCTGGGCCCTTTGTCCTTTTTTTTCTAACCCCCTGTTTTTTTTTAGGGTCTTTTTGCTAATCCATTAAACAGGGACAGGGGTTTAAAAAAGGACAATTTTTTAAAATGGGCCCGCATTCACCCTTTTTAAAAATTTGCCCCTTTGGGGGAAATGTTTTAGTCTGGGCACCCGGGGAAAGGTAAAGAAATCAAAAGGCCCTTTTATGTAAAGTTGGTTTGAAAATGGGAAAATTTTTTATTTCCAGACAGTTAATAGGATTTTTTCTCCCCGGAGGAAAAAAAAAAATTAAAAATATTTTTTTTTTAAAAATAAATTTAATTAGTTCAAAAAAGTAAAAAAATTAATTTTAATTATTTTTAATTTTTTTGTTTTTTCCCAAAAATGTAAAGGGGTTTCACTTTTTTTAAAAAAATATTGGGTGTAGACAGGGGAAAAAAAAATTATTTTTTTTAAATTTTGAAAAAACCCTTTTCCCAAATTTTCCTTTTAGCTTAAAGGTTTTTTGCTCTCCAAACCCCCAGTTTTAAAATGCCCCCGCGGGCCGGTTTAAAATCCCGGGTTTGGGAAAAAATTTTAAAAAATTAAAACCCTTTTTTCAACCCTTTCTTTATGACATCTAAACTTGTTTTTCTCTTTGAACTGTAGCACATGCCCTCTGTTTTCCCGTCAGGGGATTCTTCCCTGGGAGGGTCGGAAAATTAAAAAAAAGGGGAAATATCCTATTTAAATTGATTGATTTATGACTTTTTTTACCCGGCCACAGAAAGGGATTTACATTTTTACGGGAAAAAGGTATGCTATTTTGGCCCCCCACATAATTTTTTTTTTTTTGGTTTTTTACAGCCCTTATTAATTGGGGGATCTTTTAAATTTTTTTTGAAAATGTAACATTTTCATTTTCTGGTAAATCCCGGTTTTTTTTTTTTGGGGCCCCTATTTCCCCAAAGCTTAAAATTTGAAAATTCATTTAAAGCATTTTGGGGCTAAGCTGGCCCCCACACATTAGTTTTTTTATTAAAAGATCCATAGTTTTTGGAAAAAATTTTTCTGAAAAATTTCTTGGGGCACTTTTAAATCCCTTTAAACCCTTTTACTAAAAAGGGGGTTTAAAGGGTTTTCCTCAGTTTTTTTTTTTTTCTTCTTTAATTTTTAAAAAACTACTGCTATGAAAAAATTTAAAAAAGGGAAAAAACACAAATTTGGGGTTTACATTATTTTTGACCCATTTCCTACTTTTCCCCCTTGGGGAGTGGGATAGGGTCCCTTTTTAAAGGGGAAATCATGTCTTTTTGGGCTGGGCCGGGGGGTAGGGAAGGGTGGTTTTGATGGGGGTGTCTGGGAAAATATTCCCTTTAAATTTCCCCTTTTTATTGTAAAAAAAGGGGAAAATAAATTTTTAGAGGCCCGGGAAAAAAAACAAAAACTTTTTTTGCCTTTTAAGTTTGGGGGGGGCCCCAAATTTTTTTTTTTTGGAAAAAAGTATGGAAAATTCGAAAAATTCCCTTTTAAAGAAAAGGGGCTGTTGGCCTTAGCCTTTTGGGGATCTTTCCCCGGAAAATTAATTTACAATTTATCTTTGATGGTTTTTCAAAAAGGTACCTGGAAAAAATAAAACCCCTTCCCAGACTTTTGTTTCCCATAAAATTTGCTTTAACCCGGAAAAAAAATATTTTTCATGCTTAAAAAAAAAGGGTTTTCCAAACGTTTGGTTTTCCCGACACAAAAGAACCAAAAAAAACTCCCTTTGGGTGGGGCCCCTCAGATCTAGGGTTTTAGTTTTTGGGTTTCCCCGTTCTGAATGCAAACTTCCGCCCCATTTTTATGTTAATTTTTAATTTTTCATATCATATTGGATGTAAAAAGTGTGGGTTTTTAAAACCCCCCTTTTTTAAAAATAAATAATTTGGGAAAAATTCCCCCTTTAAAAATATTTTAGAAAATTTTTTTTTTAACCAAAAACATATAGTCCAACAATCTAGGAAAACATTAAAAAAAGTAGGAAAAAAAATAGAAAAGGATTCTGTGGGAAACCTAAAAAAATTTGAAAATCCAGGGAAAGTAAAACTTTTTACCAGAATTTTTTATTGATTCCCCAAACAGGATAGCTGGGGGACGCCCAAAAATCAAAAGCAGGCCCCGCAAACCCGGGGTGTGACGGTGGCCCTTTTTTTTCTCAAGCAAAGGGGAGAGAATGCACCGCCCTTTTTCCCAAAAACGTCACAAAACAGGGGTGCAGGCTTTTTTGGGGGTCAGCGGGGCCTCCAGCTAATTCCCGGGTTGGAAACAAACAAAAAAAATTTTTGGGAAAAGCTTCAAAGGCCTGGGGCCCTTAAATTTTTTAAGTTTTTACCACAGCAACCGGGTTTTTTATTTTTTTTTTAGGTTTTAATGTGTCCCCAGATTGTTTGGGACTATATGTATTGGTTTAAAATAAAATTATCTAAAACATACTTAAAAGAACGTTGCCAATAAATTAATTTACGTTTCAAGCATGTTCGAGCAATGGAGGTAGCTCACATGGCAACTGGCTGTATACTGGTTAACGCTTAAAGAGTTGCATTTTTCAAAGACTGCTACTCACCTTTATCTAATCTGAATGGTATAAATTTATGCAACACATGGTCACTCACAATACTATTATAACTGCAATGTCTTCTGCAGGGTTCTCTACAATGTAGTTTATTTCTGTTCCCAGGCATCTTCATTCACTATGCACATCTCTATTATCTTTGATGACATGCCTTGCATTTGTCATGAAATCATCCTTTGGAATTCTCTATCGACAGTGGAAATTTCTATTATTCTTGATGTCTTATACAAATCATGACTCTGTGTTTATTGTTTTCCGGAAAATCTAATGAAATGTTCATAAAAAAAAATAAAATAATGGATGTTGATGTGTTAGGCAAGAAAATTAGAGAACAAACATTCTACAACTACTAATGGAAGAACACAAACTGCTGAAGGTAGTGTTGCTGTCTAGAAAATGTTTCTATGGCATTCTCTAGCAGGATAAAGGGTAACACACACCTAGGTGGTCGGTGCTCAGTGGTAAGGTCAAAAATTTGCTAGTTTACAAATAGAAGAAAATCACGGAACACCAATTCTGGTATTATCCAAATAATAGAGTATTTTATTTTTCACAAAATAGTCCAGATGCTGCCTTACAAGGAACATTCTGTTATAAAGGTTGTAGTGATACAATAGATGCCATAAGGTTAGACGTTTTGGCCGTAGCATTTGTTACAACAGACATATTAATAAATATTAGGCATAAGGTAGAACAGAGAATGATGAATACTAACCTCCCTTTCCCAGGCGGCAAAATTATTGCCTTTCATGATGTATTGGGAAATGGCTTTTAAGATCACACATAGATCCTATGTTTCCCCACACCAAGGGTTTACCCTGATGGGAAACACTCGGGAAAAAACCATGCTTTTTCCAAAAAGCAACCCCTCCCCAAAATGCAAAACCAATTACATTTGCCTATGGCAAATGCCCAAAGTTTTCAAGCCTTTTGGCTAAGATTTTGAAAAATCTTTTAAACCCTCAGAAAAACTTATTACGCAGTGCCCAGGAACTAAATCTTTGGGCCCTCTCTTTCAGTTTCCTCCCTAAGAATATTCCTCCTATCCAAAAACACTTCCAAAAACCTATTCTATATAGCAGCGGTGGCGCTGAAGAAAAATTCCTCCAATCCCGGATTCAACCTCCCCCCCACCTTCCATGAAAAATTTTTTGGGAAAAAACATATAAACATATTTTTCCTCATAGATTGGGTAGGAATAGCAACACAAAAAGAACAGAGAGCATAACATTTTTTTCAGATGTGGACAAATTTTATCACACTCCTCCCTGCACACATCCAAACAAAAATTAAAGACTGCTTCAAATTTACAACATAGTACCGGGTAAATAACCCCCCTTAAAAACCAAAATGCCCTGAACAAATGGGGGGAAGTCATAGGGGTCTTGCTCCTTTGGGAGGGGGTGGATGCCTGACCCCAGGGGGATTGCCTGACCCCCGCAGGTAAATTCCCTCCCCCATCCCCTCCCGTGTACGCCCCCCCTTTTCCCGGGTTTTCCTTTTTCCCCCCTCCCCTTTTTTTTCTCTCTTTCATATGTTTTTTTTAAAAAGTTAATGTTATACTTTTCTTTGCTTGTTAAACGTACACAAAAAAATTTGATTATCAGGGAGCGAACCTAAAAAAAAACGCAGAGGCATTACCCTATAAGGACTGAGAACATCCCCCCCCCAATATCTGAGAGACATAGAAAGCAGAACCATGTGATGTACTAACAAACTCCTGCTTCGAAGGAACATCTAGTATCTTTTTTTTCTAGTATTTCTTTTTTTTTTCTATATAACCCCCAAAAACGGATATCTCCATGGCTTTGCAAGCCATGACTGTAATTAAAAAAAAACGATTTTTTTAAATTTTTTTTCAAAAAAAACACAGTTAAAAAAGAAAAAAAAAAAAGAAAAATGATGAATGTACCCCAGGATGAAGCGAGATTACGCTGGTAGGAAAGGCGGCAAAAAGAAATGAATAAGGGTTGCTATTACAATTTTTGGGGGGGAAAACAGCAGAAGAAAGAATGCAGAGGATTTTGGGGTTTACCAGCGCACGAGTGGTTTGCTGTCATGAACGCCGGGAAAGAACCCCATTTGAGTTCTGGCCCCCCCCGCTGGCCATGGGGGGCTTAACCGTGGTTTTTCTGACATAGTGTCTAAATTTTTTGGTTTACAGTGTGAACTCATTTTTCCTCCCTGCAATCTTGATTGATTTCCTGGCCGACGCCCCGGGGCCAGGAATTTTCCGCACTCCACAGGTTTTTAAACCCACTATTGCTTCCCTGGGTGTTGACAAACCTATCTTTTCCAACTGGTCCCCCCCGTTTTTTCCTCCATTGCCTTTGTCCCTTATTTCTCCCCGGAAATGTATTTAAGGGCTCTTTCTGTCTCCTCTCCTTGGCTGTTTACTTGTCTGTTTCTGCCTTAACTCCCGGCCTCTCTATTCTGTCCTCCCTGGGTTACCTTAATCGCTTTTTCCGTTTATTCTTTTTTGCCTTCGATTTTTACCGGTTCCCGATGGTTACGACTTTGGGTTGCTTGACCTTCCCTTATTTGTTTTTTTTTTTTTTGTTCCTGAGTCTTTGTTTTTCACGCTTTCATATAGGGGCTCAGTCTTCTGCTTGGGGCCCGCCCCATTTAAAAATCGGGCAAAACCCCAAAGGCAATTTTCATGGGGGCGGGAAACGTGTCCAGGGCCTCACACTGTCTGTTTTTTTTTCCCGGGGCCCCTTTGGGGCCCTCACAGTTTTTCAGTCCCCGGAAAAATTCCCCAGCCCCGGCCAGCTGCTATCTGTCAACACACAAGGGGTTTCTCTGGGTATTAGCTGGTGCCCTATAATGTGGGGCTAAACTGTGTATATAAATACTCACCTAAGGGGCCCCCCCTTCACACAAGTTTTTTTTGGCCGCGTTTCCCGGCCAAAAACCCTCGGGACCGCCGCCGCAAACTCGCGTCTCCCGACGCAGTTTTTTCGGTGCAGGCGATGGGCCCCGTGGTCCAGCAAGGGAGGGGTGGTTTTGGGCGGGGGGTTTGTGCCGAGGGTTTTTTCCCCCCCCCTGCAAATTAATAGCGGGGGCAAAAACCCCCGGCCAGCCGCGTCCCCCAGCCGCCCCACCCCCCGCGAAAAGACACCCGCGGCCCGGGGCCCCGCCCCCGGGAGAAACTCGCTGTAAATTGGAATTTGAACCCCTAGGGGGACCAATGTTACAGTAAAAAAAAAAAAGAAAAAAAGTTTTTAAAAATACAAAAAAAAGTATAAAAAACATCCTTTCCCCCGTAAAGTGGGGAAAAATTTTTCCCGCTTACCCCCTTTTTTGTCTCTCTATTTTTCCAATGCGTCCCCCGGAGCACGGGCCAAAACCCTCAACTCCAACCGGTATTAAACATGCAGTCCCCCATATAGAAAGAGATCCAGCATCCACAAAAACATGCCGTGGGTTTTTTTTAAAAAAACATATCTTTTATTTCTTCATTTTAAAAAGGAATTAACATCCATTCCATATAAAAATTTAAGAATGCATAGGTTAAAAAAAAACCACACCTTCATAAACAGGGGCCCCCCCACTTTAAAGTGTCTTGTTTCAAAACGGACCCCACGCGTTTTTTTGGTAATTACATACCTTTTCTCTTTGGGGTTTTCCCCCTGGGGGAATGATCAGGGTTTTAAGAAGGGATCATGGGAAAAGCCCCAATTGGTTTTTCTCCCTGATTTGTTAACCCAAACAACTCTAAACATTTTACTAAAAACAAAACACTTAGCCACATAAGGTTTTCAAAACCAAAGACCAGTTCGAAAATATATACAAAATTTTTCTAATTCCTCTTAGTGTCCCCAATTTTTGGAAAATCCTTACATCACATATTCGATTTTTGTAAAAAAAAAAAAAAAATCAAAAGCTTTAAATTGAGGCCGTAGGAAAATCTTTTTTGCCACTCGAAAACCATTTGGCTTCCTGCAAAAAAGATTGCGCAGGTCTCCCCCCCTTTTTGGGCAAGAATACCCCTTTTTTTAACCCATACAACGAAACAAATTGGGAAACCCCCACCCTGAACTTCCATAAAAATGTTTTTTAAAAATGCTACAAAAATTTTATGTGCCAATTAGGATTACACACTGACAATGCGTCCCCCCCAATTTTTTTTTCAAAGTATTTGGATGTCAACCACATATTTCATTTAAAAACGAGATACAAGATATCAAGAAAACCACATTTTTTGTATTACAGTTAAATTATTGTAAATTTTAATTTTTAATTTTTAAAAAATGATGTTAAAATTATTCCGTACTTCTACATATTTAAACAATTAACAGACCGAATGTCCCAATTTTAAAAAAGGCCTTTGTATGAAAAGCAGGTCCTTTTGATGTTTTGTTCCATAAGGAATAGACTAGTGAACTATAGTACCGAAAATTGGGGGGCCTTTTTTTTTTCGCTAAAAAAATCAAAACACCTTTCATCCGAAGGGCCCCCTTCAGGCAAAAGTATTTTTAAAATATCGGCAGATTTTTTTTTTTATTTCTACTATGTGGTTATATTGAGGGAATACACCGTACTAAGGTGACACCATAAAAATTTTTTTTTAATTTTAAAGACCTTTTTTATCAGTGTTTTTTTGGATATTTTTCCAAAGTTTTAAAACATTTTTGAAAGCATTCTTCTGAATTCCTCCCCATCTTAATTTATTAAATTTTTCCCCCTTTGTTTTTTAAATTCAGTTGGATTACTGAATTTCTTTTTATTCTTATCAATTCCCCTAGGGTATATTTTAAACCACAGGGGGGTGATGACAATGACCGGGCACCCAATAGGAATTCTGGGGGCCGAAGGTTTCAAATAGGGGTTTGAATTAACTTTGGGACCAGTAATTCCCTTCCATGTCCCCCTCCAAAAAATAAAAGGGGATGGTAGTGCCGGGTGGGTAAAATTTTAAGTTCCTTCATTATTTTTGGGGAAAACTTGATAAATTCGGGATCAAATCACGGGGAACCCTCCCCATATCAGGGGGAGGGGTCTATATAGTGACCGTACCACGTGATATGGGGGAGGTAAAAAGTTTTAAGGTCTGAAAATAGAAAATCCTCCCCCCACATGCCCATGAAAATTTTTTTTCCCAGGGGGGGGATATTTGCGCCCATTGAGGCTCCTTGCAATTGAAAAAAAAATTTGTCTTCAAAAAGAAAAAAATTATGAGATAATAAAATTTGGGACAACCAGATAATGAATTACACATCGATTTTCATATGAACATACTTAAACAAAAACCTTCTTAGTAAAATTTTATGCCATTTTTATGGGGGAAATAGGGGTTTAAAAGCAACCACACGCAAGTAAGCCATGGGAAAAATTTTCCTCCATTTAATCTTTTCAAATAAAGCGATTATGTTTTTTGTAACCCCCGAAAAACCTGGGAAAACTGTGAATCATTGGTTGGAGAAGGCTAAAAAGCCATCACTAACTTTTTCGCTATACAACCTTTCCCGAAACTTGGCCTGAGGGGGGGGGGGGGGGGGGGGAAATACATTTTTATGTGTTTTTTGGGGAGAGAGTGCTGATTGGTAAAGTTGGTGATCAACATACAGTCTTTAGAAAATTCTACAAAAAAACCCCCCATACGACCCTTTTCATCTAAGAGCCTTCTGATGAATTTTTAAGGGGGGCGTGGGGTCTTGGCCAAATTTTTTCGATATATACTTTTTGCTCAGCAATTCCGGGTTTAACTTCTTATATAAACCTAAAATCCAAAGACAACCCGCCCCCCCCCCTTATTTGCCTTTTTTAAAGAATCTGTTTTTGGTTTTTTTAGATTTTTTCAGTCCCATCCCTTTTCCTGTTTATAAGATTGTTTCAAAATTTTATTTCTTTTTTATTTAAACTCTCAAGTGTAAAAAAGATCATGTTCAATCATCCCCTTGAAAACACGAGTATCTGGGGCGGAAGGGAAAGGGGTAATAAAAAAGGGGTTTTGGGAAACAAACATTTTATTGACAAATTTTTTCCCTGAAATTATTATTTTCGCTCGAATGTCTAATTTCAATTAGAAATTTTTAATTTCTCTAAAAATCGCCCTAAAATTATTCCTCCTTATTACATATTGCTTGTTTTCATCTCTGTTTTAACATATGTTTCCCCCTTTGTGCCCTCGTTTTCTTTATTTATTTTCCCTAAAAAAAAATGATTCTTAACAGTAAGTCACGTGCAAACCCGTTTTACGTCCACCAAAGTTTTTTTAAACGTCAAAAGGTCTGGATGGGGGCAAAATTTAAAACCCCTTTTTGGGTAATACTTGAATAAAAATTAGTTAACCCCCAAAAAACAACTATTAATATCGGGCTCTCCCTTCCCCCTCCTCCCATATTGTCGTTGCTGGGCCCCGTCCTCTTCTTTTGCTTTCCTCCCCGCACGCTTATATTTTCCCTGTAAAAAAGGTGCATAAGCATTTAGATAACATGGGATTTATCCTTCTGATTGAGGTGTAAATTTGGTTGTCATTTTTTGGGTATTTAAATTTTCCAACAATCCATCTACCGTGGGTGAGGAAAATTGTTCCATTGAGGAATCCGTTTCAGAAAAAAATAACATTCTTTCAGGTTCTTTATGGGCCCTTGCCCCCGATGTTTCAAAAAAAAGATCTGGAGCAATCTTTTATTTTGCCCCGGTATATATTTTTCCCCCCTTCTCATAATCCCCCAAATCTCTGTCAAAATTTATTTTTTTTATTTTTAGAACCATACTTTCCAATTTTTGATTTTTTAAAACATGGCATTATTGTAACTAAATAGGTTTGATATCCGCATATGGGAAAAAAGTGATTTTGCCCGCTTCAATTTCTTTTTTTGAGATCTAAAGCTTCTTATTTTCATTTGTACAATTAATTCCATTAACCCGAATGAGCATTGTGTTTTAAAAAAATTTTCCAAAATTTTTGTTAAAAAATTCTTTTGAGAAAAAACGATGGTTTTCTTCTTGCGGATTTCTGAACCTCTGGGGATTAATTTTTTTTGCTGAGATATTACTTTAAAAGTAATTTGATCCCACCATGTCTTTTGGTCTCTTTTTTTCTTAAAATTTTCTAATTTCAGAAAAATGGTTTTTATACCTCCTGTTCCCCCCCTAAAAGGTATTTGTTTTTTCCTGGTTGAATAACATAGCCCCTTTGTTGGGTCTATCCCCGCCTCGACATCCCTATTATGTAAAAAGGGACACACCCTAATGAATTCACAATGGCTGGGGTTCCCCCAGAGCGGGGTGAAGACGAAAAAGATTGCAAAGTTTTAAAAGTAAATTTTTTTCAGCTTACCCCCTTATGCTCTCGTATATCCAATGGTTTCCTGAGCACGGACCAACCCTCAAATCCAACCCGGGGATTTTAAAAATGCAGTCCATATAAAAAGAACCGCATCCACCCCAAAAGACGTGCCCGGCGGGTTTTTTTTTAAAAAAAAACATATCTTTTTTTTCTTTTTTTTAAAAAGGAATTACATCCATTCCATATAATCCAGAAAAAGAAAAGATAGGGAAAAAAAAACCCCACACCTTCAAGACAGGGGGTCACACTTTTTAAAGTGGGGCTTGTGCAAAACGGACCGACGCGTTTCGGGAAATTACATACCTTACTCTTGGTCTGTCCCCTGTGTGAATGATCATGGTTTAAGAAGGGATCATGGGAAAAGCCGAATTGGTTACTCCCTGATTTGTTAACCCTATAACAACTCTAAACATGTATCTAAAAACATATGCACTTATCCCGTACGGTGAACACCGTAGAAGAAAAAAATTTCCAAACGCCAAAATTGCGTTTTTTGGTCATTTTACGTCACTTAAAAATAGGAATAAAAGTGAACAAAAAAGTCGCATGCATTCCAAACTGCAATAAAAAGTACACTTCAGCCCGCAAAAAATGCACCCTCACTGACATCCGTAGGTGTTAGTACAAAAAAGTTATTGGTCGTACAATATGGCGCCGTGGTGCAAATTTCAAAAATAGAAAAGTTTTTTTACAGTACCAAAACATAACGTAAACATGTTTGGTGTTGCCGGATGTTTATCAACATGTAGAATACAGATAACACATTTTATTTACCGAAGATTTAACGCCGTAAAAGCAAAACATCCGCAAACATGTTGAAAATACTTTTTTTCACAATTTGTCCCACTTGGAATTTTTTTGCGGTTTCCCAATATATTCTATAGTTTAGTATATTCTATAGTATATTATATTCTATAGTATATTATATAGGTTGGATATTTCAGTTGGCTGTGTTGTTGTCTACTATTTATATTAATGTTTTGTATTTGTGGTATTAAGATTTAATAAAGTCTAGCTTTTATTATTCACATCTCTGTACAGGATACATACTTTCTTGGTGATATAGTTAGTTTTGGTATCCATTTGTTACAGCTTTGATTGGCCCTTGCATTTATAGGTTTACCAGTCTCCCAATCAGATACATGTATAAAAACTGTTTGGGTCTAAAACTCACTTTGTTGCCCATAGCAACCAATTAGAGTGCCCCTTTCATTTATCCAGAGCACTATATGAAATGAGAGGGGCACTCTGATAATTTGCAATGGGCAACCAAGTTAGTTTTAGTCCCAGAGAGTTTTCATACATGTGGCCCATAGTTTTCAATGTGTTAAAGTTAAGCTTGAAAATACCTAATTAGCCTGAACAACACCTAAAAATGTTATGTTTACCACAGACACCTTCCAGACCATAGATAGTTGAGGCAAACCTGCACGTTTAATAGATTAATAAAGTATAAACTGGATTAATTAAATTGCAATTACTTAAATGTGTTTTGCAAAATCCTCCATTACACAGCTTAAGAAACATGACAGTTGAAAATTTTCACCAGGATATGCCATCAATGTCTGACAGGTGCAGGTCTCAACTCTGGGACCGGCATCTATCTCCTAAACGAGCCCCAAAACCTCTCTGTTCTGAACAAAGAAGTGGTCTAAACTCTCCCATAGACATGAATGGAAGTTCCAAGTTTAGTCAAGCAGCGACCTATCAGACATTGATGGCATAGCCTAGGAATAAATTATCATTGTCGCTAGTGAGACAACTGCTTTAAGTAATAGAAACTTCAATAAACCCCAATAGAAAACTACCCAAAATGTTAATTGATTGAGCTATTAGTATACAAAAATGAAAATTAAGATGCAAATAGACATTTGGCAAATAAATAACAATAAACATGGTTACCCCTTAAAGGGGTTGTCTCGCTACAATGATTGGGTTTTAATTAAAAGATCTTTAAAAACACAAGCAGCTTTGCAATATATGTTCATTACAATTGTCCTACTGATTTTGAGTTATCCCTGGTAGTAGGAGTGCATCAGCTACTCAAATCACTATAGCAGTCGACCTGTTGATTGTTAGTTCACTGGCTGCCAGTCGTGGTGAATCATCTGCTTCTGAATACAGGTCTGAGCACATAGCCCCTCCCTCACAGTATACTTCTGTAGGGAAGGGAGGGGGAGGGCTCTGGCTTCTGTGTCTGTGTGGATTAACCCTGTGTGTGCCTGCTCCCTCCTGCTCTCTACACAGATTGAGGAGAGCAGAGGTGAGGCTGATCTGTAGTCAGTAGATGTGATAGCAGTGAAGTGTGCTACTATATGATGTGTCTGTGAAGCTTTGACTATACTAATAGAACAGATCAGGGGGGGGGGCATGTGAATGGTTCATATACCTCCCTGCTCTGCTGTATTAGTGACACATCATGATTATAGTAACACAGCTGCCCTGTGTCTGTTCTGACAAGGTTTGTTTGTTGTTGCTTGAGATGTCTGTGGAGATTTGTATGCTAAGCAGGGGGTAAAGGAACATTTGCATCCCCCTTGCTCTGCTATTAGCATACACAGCTTCACAGACCTCTCCACACTCATAGATCAGCCCTCTCCCTGATGTCTCCTGACTCTATGGAGAGGAGCACCAAGAGCTCAGCCACAGCAGCACAGTGCAGCTGATTCAGCAGTGAGCAGCAGATCTAGGCAGGCACACACAGGGTTAACTCTGGCAGCAAACCCCCCTCGCCCTCCCTCTGCTGTATAGAAGTTACTGCAGTCTGAGGAGGAGAGCTGTCTGTGTGCTGAGGGGACGGGGGAATGGTGTGGAGAAGAGGCAGACAAGAAGCACGCCCCTGAATTCAAGAAGCCTTTGCTGCCAGACACATTGAAGTAGGCTGAAAGCCTGTAGTGAAACAACTCCTAAGGATGTGGTCTATTTTGACCTCTAGGTCACTGCAGTTTCGTTTTTGTCTTTTATCTGCATAGTTTATTTGTCTATCAATTTATCCAGAGTAGGGCTTGTTTTGTGCATTATAAGATGAAATCTAAAATAACACCATTTCACATTCCTAAGCATTTTATTAAGGTGGGTCACCATTTATGTGAATTTGGATACCAGATGATTGATAATATCATTAACCTCTTAATGACACAGCTATTTTTTTTTGTTTATTCACCTTTGACTTCCAAAAGCTGTACCTTTTTTTATTTTTTTGTTGACACAACCAATTCAGGGCTTGTTTTTCGCAGGGCGAGTTGTATTTTTTTTTAGTGTTACAATGTATATCACCGTATCATACAATGTAAATTCAAAACTTGCTACATTTTTACGAGGATGTTCTTTCAGAGTTCACCATATGGTATAAACAACATGTTCTTTATTCTGTGGGTTGGTATGATTCCACCAATACTCTACTTATTTATATTTAAAAAGTTTTTAAAATACATACATTACATATTAATATATTATTGGCATTGCAACACCTATAGGGATTACTAGTTTACACATGGGGGATTAAGTCTGCCACACCTATCCCTCCTTTATATTGATCTGAAAAGGTTGTATCTTAAAGACAACTCCTGTCCACATGGCCTATTATAATATGCCATAAAGATGGTCCCCCACTTATACCTATCATGTAATATGGAATACTCTGCTGTACAGGAAGTAAAGATAAACTTAACAGACAAAATATAATAATATCACAGCATAGAAAGACATCACAATTTTTTCAATAATGAAGAAGACATTAAAAACAACTGTGTTGGGCTTGTGTTAGCCATGCATAGTGGTTTTCCTGAAAATAATGTGATACGCATAGAGATGCTGATTGTAAACTTCCTTACTGTACAGGCTGTATATTCTGGCTAAAAATTTGCTTTGTTGTATGTAGATCACTGTTCTAAAAATGCAGTGGTGATTTCTCTCTAGGTTTATATTGCTTCTGTTACTGCTTGGCTGGTCTCTGCACACGTCATCCACCCATAATGCTGCAACAACACACTATTGCTGGACCAGGACCAGAACTTTGAATCGGAATTATAAAATCTGGCATGACATCCAGAAAACTTCAACATCTCCTTAGCATCCCTAGGACAATGATATCTATGAGCGATTCAGGAAAAGGGAGAGAATAAGGCTATGTCTACACAGCACTGGATTCTTGTTGGATTTTTGGTGGAATCAGTGTCACGGGCGGTCCCGCAGCCCCTCGCCCGGGCTGCGGGCGCACTCGTGCTGTCACCCGTCGGGTCCCCGCGGCCCCTGCCGGGTCCGCGGGTCGGGTCCCGGCTTCCCCCCTTTCCTTCCTGCGCTCCTGAGTCCCCCGTCCCCTGGCCGGCCCCCGGGGTGCGCGGCCCCCCGCACCTTAGGCGCGCGCGCGCCGGCTCTCGAAAGGTTTTAAAGGGCCAAATACGCCCATTATTGGTTAAGGCTGGCAGGTGACCCTATTTAACCCTCTTCCTTCGGGGCACCTTTGCCGGATCTTAGTGCCGTACAGCCTTTAGAGAAAGCTTTTTGTCCTCGTTGTCATGACTTCCTGTACCGAAACCCCTACGCTCCTGTTTACCTGACCACGAACCATTGCCCCCTGGGCCTGACCTCCTTGCCTGTCCCCGACTCCGCCTACGCCTCACGATTCTGTACCACCACTGCCTTGGCTGCCACCGCAAGCAAGTCACGCCAGTTGGGACGACCTGTTTGTTCTCTGCCCGCCAGCACAAGTCCATCCGCTTTGCAGGCGGGCCTTGGTGAAAAACCGGTCTACTTAACATCCGTCCCCTGGTACGGCTTACACCATCGCTTGCGGTGGTCCAGCGGATCCACTACCTGCATTCGTTACAATCAGTATGTAAAATCTGCAGAAAATGTGACTCTTCCCAGTTCTGTGTAGACCTCAATAAAAAAAATGGGCCTTAGTCTATACAGCAAATTTTTTTACGGTCAGTTTTAAAATCTGACGGATTCTGGATGTTGAGGTTCAGTATCATTGCCACCAAGTCCCCTGCAAGGGAGTCCTCTACTTCTCACGAAGAGCCTTTATTTGATGGAGAAAGAGATGGTTGGTGGTTCACTGCTTTATTGCTTTGGGCACCCTTACATCCTCAGGAGACTGGTTCTCAAGTAATTCTTTCAGAAAAGCAGAAAAATTGAGGCACTGCTACTACTTTGCTACTTGAGCAGATAAAATAAGAAACCTTGCCTTTGACAGCAGGTTCAGGACATAAAATGGGTAATCTCATTTCATTGATTGGCTTTTAAAAGACTTGCCAGGCAAAGAAATAAGACTATTTACCAAATTCATTTCGCTTTGCTTATTTCTCTCTCTTCAGAGTTAGGACTAAGATATATCTCCATTCTGTTGGAACACAATCTACGCTTAGGTTACCGTGACTAACCTCACTCTGCTCTTGTATGGGCATGACATAAGGGGTCAGAATGATGATTCAACGTTCCTAATCTGGGGTTCATATCTTTAATGCTAGGACCTGGTTAACATCCATACTAAAAACCAATAACCCTTTAATGAAGTATACACAGCGTAAAAGATGGGACCATTATCTACTCCAAACACAAAACATAAGGCCCAATACATACAGCTCTATGGCGAGGGCAAATAGACTAAACCCAGTAGCTAGTCAACACTATCCCCTGTTCTACTTGGGAAAGATCTAACAGGAGCAGAAAACGAATGAGCAGTCAGCTTCAACACATCTATCCACTTAAACTATGACACACGGATGATTTTTAGGACAGATATATCAGTCCGGTATTGCTCCAGCCGTAAACCTGTGATGCAATAATACTGGCTGAAAATCCGTCCCCTGTACATTACTGTAATATCCGCACAGTTTCTACATAGAGAACAAATGGAATTTTCCCGTCTCCTGTCGTCCCTCCACTCGCGAAATGCAGCCGAGCTGGATGAAAAGATACATTCACATTTATCCCGCGGGATACTCGCGCCATGGATAATGAAAGTCTATGGGGCCGACGAGCAGCCGCCCCTGCCTCGCCCCCGTACGCAAGCCGTAATTTCGGGCGAAATCCGTCCCACAATTACGGCATGAATCAGCCGTGTGAACATAGCCTAAGGGTGCAACTGAATTTAAAAAATTCCTACACTTTGGGTAAGTGCCAATAATGATAAACTAATAGATAACTAATGAGTAGCAGCTCTCACATCCATTCACTATGGGTGCAACTGAATGATAAAAAACGGCATAAAACCCAGTAGTAGGCAACAATGCCCCCTGTGCTACTTGGGAAAGATCTAACAGGTGAAAATAAAGAATGAGCAGCAGCTCTCACATCCCACCACTAAGGGTGCTACTGAATTTAAAAAAAAATCCTACACATTGGGTAAGTGCCAGTTAACGCCAGTATACAAAAAAGTCAAAATACAATACAAGGGGAGACTGCACAAATGCAAAAAACTATATTTGATAAACAGACCACTCACACGCCTTCTAAAGCACAATGGGAGGGGGCGTGTGGGCATGTTGGTTACTAATATATAATGATAATAGAATAGATAAAGCGATATAATGGGTGAAAATGATGTGGCTATGTGTGGTTCACCATGCTGGCTTACAACCTATATGCCTCTACTATTCGATTGGGAGTAATGCCCAGCAAATATCAGGTTTTCAACACAAAAATACTGACACCCTCCTTGTTGCCCAGATTTGGGAAAAGACTGACAGTCCTGGAAAATATCGATAATATGAGGAAATTATAAGTTGATACAATATCCACTATAACTACCTTATTAGCAAATCACATCAAGGTTTCTCATTTTCCCCTACACTTAATATTTACTGAAAAATCACAGAAAAAAAAGGAAAATTATGTTACTCACAAAACAAAATAGAAGGACCCGTACTTACAGCTCTATTGGCTGACAATAAATAAACCCAGATAGGAGGCAACACAAGTCACCTCTGAGCCTTACATGGAAAAATATATAACTGGCATATGCTGATTAACTAATGGCACAGCTCACACATTCATTCTCTACGGAGTGCAACTGAATGATAATAAAAACTGCAAATCATTAGGAAGTGCCATTCACACCCAGAATACACAAAGCCAACTAGTATTGAATGAACTAAATAGAGAAAATGCACAAATGCAAAAACACTGATAAGACAACCACAGCATAAGTCCTCTAAAGAGAAGAGGGTGGTGGTTTACTATTTTAAGATAAATTGCAGTATAAATAAAGCAATACAAACGGTTCCAATTATACGGTTATGTGTGGTTCATCATGGTGGCTTACAACCTATGACACTTCTACTATTCAATTGGGCGGGCTCCTCAGCGCATTTCTAGTACCGGACACATAATACTGATACCCTCTACTACCCAGTATTTTGTCCAAAAATTTATATACTGGAAAAATATATAATATGAGGTATTATTTGATACAGTGGCCACTATAGCCAAGTTCGGAAACCACGTCAAAGTTCCTTATTTTCTTATAAAAAATGGGACATTACCTACTTAAAATAAAAACAGAAGCCACACTTACAGCTCAATGGCTGGACAATAGGCTTAACCCAGTAGGAGGCAACACAAACCCCTGTGTTACTTGGAAAAAGAAAAAACAGGTGCAGATAACCTATGAAGCAAGCAACTCATCACACCCGATCCACTAGAGTTCGGAGCTAAAATCTTTATCTCCTTCTTTTGTACACAAGTCCCTTTAAATTATCCAGCCAACCTCTCTCTGCTCGGACAGCGACTTTAATAATGTGTTCGGGTGATGAGAATCGGCTCAACTGTCTGCTCTGTTCCTAAATCTTTTTCATACAGAGAGTCTAGTTTACCAACTCTACATTGACAAGTTTTAACCCTTTAGAGGCCTGTACCCTTGTGCACTATGGTTTACAAACCTACTTCATGTCACTGTGACACGTTAACCACTGACAGCAGAGCTGACATGCTAATCACTGCTATAGAAGCATCCATAGCCTAAGTGGAAAGTGTGAGTCTAAAGCTGGCTGTGGCTCTGTAAAACAGCATAATGAGAACAATGAACACTTAAAGCTAGAAATTGTCAGCCAAGTTAATATCAATTATGCATTGACCAAGAATAGCAATATGCCAAAAGTTGGAATGATAAGGAGGGTGGAAACAAAATATAACTAATATGGTTACTCCATTCTCATAAACCTGTGGTTTATTAGTCATCATATAAAGAATCTCTGCCTCTATCCACTATCTATGGATGGATAACCCAGGAACACAACAAGAAGAGAGTTGTATGGAATAAACTATTCTACTTATTAGAGGCCCTTTGGTTTGCAATTTTAACCACAACATCTAGATAGTTGAACACAATAATCTCCAATCCATACCTGTTTTTTGCAATGAGACTTACACCACACTGACAGTCTACATGCAGGCGCACCTGCTAAAATCACATGAGAACTAGAGATGGGTGAATTATTCCTTTAATCAAAAATCGAGTTCTGGTCATCTTTGCCTAAATATCCGACAAAATATGTTTCGGTCCAGAATTTCTTTCCCACTAATCGTTTAAAAAACAGCTATTTCCAGTCTGCACAGAGCCTGCAGGGTGCTTTAGAACATTTGCAGCCATGCTTAAATTATTGGAGAGAGCTTGTTTTTGGTACTTCATACAATGTAGTGTTTTAGTATGAACGTACTCAGATAGGAGTGCCTGCGCTTCTTATCGAAAGCGCTTCACTTATAAAATTCCTGGGCACATAAGAGGGCAAAACTTGGACCACAAAAATCTCTAAGCGGGAATGAGACCCTGATAAAGTCCAAGCCAGCGAAAAGCTGGAAAAAAAAGCTAAGGCTGATAGCTTCAGTGCAACATTAGTTGACAGAGTATGGAGGTGACGGCGGGCAGGCCACAGATAAGCATGAGCTCAGACAGTGGCACAAAAGACATTCAAGAAGGTGCAAATAACATACTAGGCCAACAGAGAGCACAAATGACACAGTGTGGAGGCAACTTGCCAACATTCAGCAAGATGGTCAGGCAGTGGCACAATGAAATACTGGATGTGCCAGAAAAATCAGGAGTAGCCACAGAGTGGGCACAATGACAGAAGTGGATGGTCACTACAGCAGCCATCACCAGCAGTCATGAGGTCAGGCAGTGGCACAAGTGACCTCTGGAGTGCAAAAAGCTGGAGTAGGTCTCGACGAAGTGGCACAATGACACCAGTGTCGGAAGGTCCCAGGACATGCAGCAGCATGAGGTCAGGTCGTGCCAGCGGAATGCACATCTGGAAGGTGCTTAAAACAGGAGTAGGCCTGACAGAGTGGCACAATTACACAGTGGTGGAGGGCACGGCAGCAGCACAAGATTCAGGGCCAGTGGCAAAATATACATTCTGGAGGTGTCGAAAAACAGGATTATAGCCACAGGCGTGGCACATATACAGAGGAGATGGAGGTCACGACAGCAGCCACATGCAGCAGCATGATGTCATGGGCAGATGTCACAATATGACATTCTGGTAGGTGGCTAAAAACAGGATTAGTGAGATATTAAGTCCAGAGAGGTAGATATTGGATTTTAAAGCTATCAGGAGCCACAGAGAGTCACACAAGTGACGACAGACGTTGGATGTCACAACAGCACAACATGAGTCAGGCAGTGGCACAATGACAATCTGAGGTGGCCAAAACAGGGAGCTATCCACAAGTGGCACAAAGACAGAGAGTGGAGGTTACGCGGGCAGGAGCAACAGCATGAGGACATGAGAGTGGCACAAAGACACAGTGTGTAGGTGACCGCGGAGCAGCAACATTCATCACAGCAGCATGAGGACATGAGATTGGCACAATACACAGTGTGGATGTTCACGGCACCAGCGCAACAGTCAAGCAGCAAGATCATGAGTAATAGAGTGCACAATGACTAGAGAGATGTGGAAGTGTTGGCAATACCAGTCCCTGTAAAGATGGTTGTGGCAGATGGAGAAACATGGCAGCAGATGTGTGGCATCAGGCGGGTGGCAGCTCATAATAGATGGCTAGAGAGGCCAGGTTAGTTTGAACCAGAATCATTTCTCATCAGTTTGGGTGAGCGTCAGGCTGATGTTTGGACCTGACGCCTAAGGCAGTGGTGTGACTGGAAATCTGACCGAGTCTCACGCCTAGAATCATCTTGACAGAATTGGTCAGTTGCGATTCCACATTTCCCGTGACAAGCGGGTTCTCCTTGGGTAACGATGGCCCCGTCCTCACGTGAAACCCGCCCTGATTCCACACTACTGGCCGGGCAGAATCAGACTATCTCCACTGCAAACTCGGCAAGTTTTTTGCGGCCACACATCCGATTTGGCTGCCCAGTAGTCTAGCGGGAACTTCATAACAGGGGTGGCAGAGGTGCTGTCCCAAGTAGGCCACAACCTGTTTGGATCAGGGACTGCTCCAGGACCTTGCTGCTTGCTGTGCTGCTGGCACTGCACCACCTCACTAGCGGGTGCAAAGAAGCGTGCTCATCAGTGACATCATGACATAGGTTGTTGGCTGATGGAGCTGCGGTACAGCTCCTACCCCCCCCGACATTCCCCCACAGCCAGCTGCGCAGTATACGTGAGCGCTTAGGAACCCCCCGGACAGGACCAGTACAGAGAGGGACTGATCGCACATAGGCAGCGGCCCAACTACTACGAGGAGTTTCCCTAAAGTATTTGGATTTTGTCCTCCCTCCTCCAATAGCAGGGAAAAGGCTCCTCATCTTGGACCGGTAAAGCGAGGGTTCCAATATGGTGGAGACCATGAAGTCATCCTCCTGCCTGATGGCCTAAGACTATTCGTGGCTGTCACTAGCCCGGGCAAATCGAGCATGATTTCGGGCCATCTGCACAAGTGACTCCGAGGGCTCCCAGCGCTCCATTCCCACTGTATACTGCCATGTGCCTTGTCGGGTCATCTGCCTACGCCTTCCTCATCTCCATCATACCTCCTACACAGCTGCTTTCCTCTCCTCCTCTCTTTGTCACCTGGGTAGAAAATCCACTCATTTCACCAACAATGCTTCTGCTCCAAAGTCCCTCCTCCTCCTCCTCCTCGACATTTCAGTCCCCATGCGGACCTCATTGCCGTGTCGAAGATGTAGTCGCCACATCCCAGTCCCCTGCCCAGACAGATTTTTCTGCATCTGTTCCCCAGGTCATGAAGCATGTAAATGACGTTATTCATCCCGTAGTCGCTGAGCATGACAAATGACTTGGCCTCCACGAATGGCCTCAACAAACTGCAGGTTCACGCTGGTGCTCCACTGGCTGACAATCAAAGTTACACATGTAGTACTCCCTGATTCCAGCCTGATCATCGAAAAATCGTTATATGTGCCTTTCCTCTGTTCATACAGTCGGTCCCAACATTGTGCAGGCAGAATTCCAACGGGTGGAAACATCGCATAATTCTATAGAGTGTGTATGGTGGAGGACCTATCTGCCGCTGCGAACCGAGGAGGGTGTTCCTGGCTTTGTACTGAATGGATAGAAGTGCATGCAGCATTTACTCCTGCCCATTATCAGGAATCTATTTCAGACCGATCTTTGAAGAACTTCAGAAACCTTTCACAACCAGATAGAACCCCACATGCGCCATGCAGGTGCGCATGGACCACCCAGCCTCCGGTGCTAGCTCGGACACCATGTTCCACTCCCGTCGACACCCCATGGTCTCCGAATTTAGTCATTAGTGCGCGGAGGAGAAGCCACGACATCGTATTTCATGCTTCAAAAAAAGACGTGGACAAATCCTCCCCCTGTGTGCTTCGTTCGCTGAGGCAATCCAGGTGTATAACTGCGTGACACGTCGCTGTTCCATACATTGTGGTATGATGGAGCAGTACTTGTTGGAGGCTGAGATGATGGTGGTGGTGGGTGTGGAGGAGGAGAGCGACATTGGCACAGGTGGCAGCCAGTTTGACGAACGAGGCGGAAAAAGCGTAGCGTCTCCTGTCCAAGTTGATTGGTGTCTGCCGCTGGGCGAGGTAGCACATTCACCCAGTGGCACGTATAGGGACATGTACTGTGCCCAGACCGTAGTTACAGAGCTCCAACCCGTCCGCGCTGCCATACACCAATGAATTGAGACCGATAAGGCTCAAGGACCTGGGCCCACTTTCTGTTCTACATATTTCTGAATTTGCTGGTTCTCCTTTTTTGGAAAAGACATTAACGGGCTTGGAACCTCCCTATACATCGTCACGGCACAACCATTATTTCTCTGAATGTGCATATCCAACCATTGTGAAAGGGAGGACTGCAGTACGAACAACTTGGACAGGAGCCCACGGCTCCCGCAGCACCTTAGGATAGGTTGGACCAACTGTTTGACTCTTGCAATCGCCTCGCTGAGAACGACTGCTGGCCGCCATGAGTAGCGAGGTGAGCAGGAGCATCTGGACCGGGAGATGATGTCCCAAGATGAAACGCTACCTTCTGCCGAGGTGGTGAGCCCTTGAACTGTTGCTGCAATGGATGCGTGCCACTGGCTGCAGCTGCTATGCGGCGGCAGATGGACCACCACATCTGAGGCCACGTATCTCCCACTGCCACCGATTTTGACGCTGCATGTGTTGACGCGAGGGCCGTGGATGCCAATTGTTTAGCTCCTCTGGCCACGCATCACTTTCTGCGCCACAAGATTCTACAATATAACCCATATTCGCTCACTCCGGTGTCTTAAGTCAAAGAACTGCCACCACCGCCCTGAGTAGCTGATTTTTACCGCACAAAACGAGGCTACCGCACTGCGAAGTGACTACTACACTCCTTGCGAATGCTCCCTGAGTCCACTTGCCGCTGACTTTCATGGACCTGCAAGACGTGATTTCTACCCCGTTCCCCGCTTGGGCACCCGACCTCGCACGTGCTGCTATCCTAGCTACATCACGGCCACACAACCCACTTGCTGGCTGCGCCGCTGCCCTGACAGCGCAGGCTGGACCCCTCGTTCACCTGAACAGATGCATGAATCCCTTGCTTTCACCCGCTTCCCAAAGTGGAGGTCGGCTACAATCATGCAAACTAGTTTGTGTTTCATCCGTCACGCTTCAGCACAATCGACCGGTCCATGGAATGCCGATCTACCCGTCCAACATGAACTCTCCCAGGTCCTACTCACCACCATCTTAAACCTTAGTTGCCGCATGCGTGCGATAGAAGCAGGGATAGATATGCTTGCGACATCCACCTTTCTGTGCCTTGACGACCAGGGCCTCTCCAGGAAATGTATGTAGCAACAGCCCTCGCAGGTGAAGAGCCTCAGCCCTCACCACCTCTGTCTGACATACTGTTTTGTTCTAAAATGTACAGAACACTGTTTTTGAAATGAATCGAAAAATATCATTAGAAGGTATAAAATAGCACACCCAGTATTTGACTCTCAAAAGAAACCCCAGAATATCTTCTGTGGCGGAGAAAATAGACGGTGTTTAACTTGAACTCTTTTTTTTTTATTTATCAAAAAATATTAAATCACAAGCGTAACAGACGTAAACAACATATGCCATCTCATGGATTCAAACATAAATCAAAACAATTGTACAACATGTTATAACATGTTCCTATCCGCATAAAAAGGTACCCTAAAAGTCCAGTCTTATTAATGCTCATAATATAACAAACTACGGCTAAAGCCCACCCCAGGCAACCTAAAAATTCCCCATCCGGTGAAAATAAAAATAACCTAACAATCCACCCTTTTTGGAGAGAAAAAGGAAAAATCTGCCTGGTCCAGCATCTAAAGATTATTTACATCTCATTTACACCTATTTACACCTATTTGAACACCTAAGTACATATCCATTACCTAAAGCTCAACAACAAACACTCAGCCATTATCATGCCACCACCAACCTAGATTGGACTAGCCCTGTTGCATTTATACCAACTCCTGTGTGCAAACTCAATTTATGATATAATATATATAAAAAATATAATAAATATATATATTATATAAATATATAATATACAATATAGAAATATTTATTTTTTTTATTTTTTTTTGTAATTTTATTTTCTTTTTGTTTTTTTTTTCCTTTTTCTCTACAACATAACCAAACACACTATTCTCTTAACTTAACCTATGATCGACAGCACAACGCGTTATGCATTCCATCTTCATTCCCACTACCCATGAAATACCACCGTGTACACAATTCCACACTGTGATTTTTTTTTTTTTATTATATATAAATTATAAATTAATGACCATCCTTAATCAATACCGAATTAACCTAAAATGTCCAAAATGTCCATAATGTCCCTTTAACAACAAATGAGAAGCGAGAAAAACAAATAAACTCAGACTTTTTCGCCTTGGGCCCGCCATTATCCTATATCGGAGTCCACCCATCCCTCCTCTCATGCGTTTTCCCTCCAATCGCCCACTCCCAACTTTCCTAGGACCACCAAAATAAAGAAGACCTTCTAACTGGACAGTTTTTTGAGATGCAAAGTCGAAGAAAGCAAATGAAGCCAATCCGTCCTCCCAGGGCCACCATGACCCCTTCGGAGTCCAACCACTCCGTCCTTCATGTGATCAACCCTAAAATCCCCCACCCATCCTGACTATCACCACCCGCAATAGGAACCCCCCACTCTATCTAAATCGCCTACGATATTACAAAAAATATAAACAAGGTTTCACCACTATATACATAAAGTACACCAACTACACCACTATTATAACAGAGAAGTACACTACTACACCACTGTATACAAAAAATATATACATTACACTAACAAACAATAAAATACCTGTATAAAAAACTATATGGACCGAAATCTGGAAACTCTAGAACTTGCCTACGACACAAAACAGGGTAGGTGCTAGGTGGGAGGGGAAGGTGGTTGGGGGAGGGTGTTGGGGGTGGGGGGTGGGGGGGTGGGCGTGGGGGGAGAGGGGGGTGGACCTAAGGAGGCGTGGCGTTGGGGAGTGGGGGTGGGGGTAGGGGGGGGGGGGGGTGGGATGTGATGTAGTGTACAACTAATGGAGAGACTGGCGGGGGGGGACGTGGTGAGGGGTGGGGAGGGGAGTTGGAAGGGGGGGTTGTTGTTGAAGAATGGGGGGTAGAGGAGTTGGGCGAAGTGGGTGTTTAAAGGAATGGGGAGTCGGGCGAAGGGGGAAGGGGTTGTGGGAGGGGTGGTGTGGAGTTAGAGTCAAGCGCTAGTAGGGGGGAGGAAGTGGGGGGCGCGGGGGAGGGCAGTATGGATCAGCGGGGGGGAGACGGCGCGATAGAGGGGGTGGCTAGGGGGTAAAGGGGGAGATGGGGTTGGGGAGTGCGGTAGTGGTTGTGTCGGGAGGGGGGTGTGGGTGGGTGGGTATGTTGAGGGGGGGGGGGTAGTGAGGGGGGCGGGCGTGGGGGGGGTGGACGGGGCGAAGGATGGGGTGGGTGAGGGGGGTTGGGGGTGGGAGGGGAGAGAGGTGTGTGGGGTGAGCTTAAGGTGGATGGGGGAGGGGGGAGGGTGGGGGACTTCGATGGCGCGGTGAGGGAGTGGAGGATGAAAGAGTGGAGTGGCGGGAGTTGAGGGTAGGGTGTGGTCGTGTTAGTGGTTTGGAGATGTGGGGGGTAGGGTGTGTGCGGGGGGTGGTGAGGGGGGGGTGAGGTAGTAACATACAAAACACAGCATCCACAAAAAACCCAATAAATCCCACAACCAACGTCCGCCCAACCCCCCCCTCAACGCAACCACAACTAAAACCCACCAACCCTTCCTATTTAACACCTGAAACTTGCCCCACACATCCCCAACTATCATCTCTCTCATGTACTGTCCCTCCTTCCATTCTCCTTCTGGCATCCCGTCCCACCCATCACTTCCCCTCAACAAAGTCTTCACTAAACTCTATACTTTCCTCAGTTTACCAATCTATATCTTTTTTTGTTTTTTTTGTTTTTTGTTTTTTTTTTTTTTTTTTTTTTATTGTTTTACTTGTGTACCCTTGTTTTGTGAGAATTTAATTTGTTTGCATTTGTTCCGTTTTTTGTTAGTTTTGTAGTTTCATCCTACCCCGCCACACTCCCCTCTTCCCCCTCCATTCTAAACCCATGACCCGCGTACCGATCCTTCCCACAGGCCCCCCACTATCAAACCCCAGACTACTCTCACTTCCTTCTTCTCCTTCTCACCACATCCCCCCTCACGGATCTCCCCACTCGCGTCCCCGCCCTCATGCTTCTCCTTGTGCCCCCGATCCTCCCCATTATCGTCCATATCTCGCTTCCATTCCACGTCTCCAGGCACTCTATTTCTGCTAATCCCCCGTCTCGATTACCCCTCCTCCCCCTTCTGCCCCTGTCAGCACTCCATCCTTCTCAGCAAGTATTCAAATCCAACACTATACCGCACTCCATCCAACAAGCCTCCTACCATGCGCCCCTCCATTCCATCCCTCCTACTTATAGTCTGCCATCCAGTCCTCTGAGTTTCTACTCCGCCTGAAACTCCAGCCCCGTCAAACCCCCCCACTCACTTCCTCCCCAGATTCCCCACCCACTCTGTATACCCTACCACTTCCCCTCTCCCTTACCCGGACCCTCATTCCACTTCCCCCCTCACGCCCCCCTCTTCAAACTCCCTCTCCTCCCGTTGACTCTCTCTTCTCCTCTCCGCCACCCCCCCCGTTCCCCACCCGACATCTTCCAAGAACTCACTCTCTCGCCTTGACCACCCCCACTACGAACCTATGCACTCCTCGCGTCTCCGCAATCCATCTGCCCCACTCCATCATTCATCTTACTCCCCCCCCTCCACAACCCTCATCGCCCTCCCACCCTCCCTTGCATAGTCTATAGTCCAATCATCCCTCCTTCCTCGCCAATCTCTTTCCCCTCCTACACCCGTCTCTCCATCCTCACACATTCTCACTCCAGCCTAGTCACCACCCTCTTCCGCCACTCTCGTTAGCTGAACTCGGCGATCCCCCCCCCCCAGTATTCAACCACCTACAACTCGCCCAAACCGCCTCCCCCCGCTCTACCCTTCCTCCCCCACCTCACCTACACCTCTTGTTCATCTACTTCCACATCTCCTATCACCTGTGCGTCCCAAAGCCCTCTCCCTTCGCCGTCCTCCATCACTGCCACTCACCATCGTACCCACCACTATAACCCCCACTCCTATTCCAACCTCTCCTCCCTTTCTCGTCCCCTCCCCACCCTTCAACGTCGATCCCTCTTCTGCATCTATCTTTCCCCCCACCGATTATCACCCCACGATCTAATACCCCCCTCCCATCTATCTCAACTCTACCCACCCGTATGACCTCATATCGGCCCCGGTCCTGCCCGCCTCTGCACATACTCCTCCCCCTCTTGCCGTCTCACCCCCCCTATGACCTACCACGACTCGCCGTCACACGCCCATAGTCCCTCCACTCCCTCCAAATCAACTACTCCCCTGCCCTTTCCCAACCTCTCGAACCCATTCGTCCCCTACCTACCGCGCCCCTATCACATCCCCACTCCCCCCCCCAACGTCACATCAGTCGAACACTCTCTTCCTCTCAGCGCCTCCTTCCCCGACCTTCCCTGTACGTTTTCCCTCCACTCCTTGCAGCTATCCCCTCCAGCTCCCATCTCTCCTCCAACCCTCTCCCTTACCTCCCACACACACGCCGCTCCAAAATACCACCCCCCCCCCCGACTATCCAGCCAACCATCGCCCACTCCAAACCTCCATTCCATGTGCAACTCCTCTCCTTCTTCTACCGCATACGCTGCATACCTCCCTCGCCACTCCTCCCCGTCTCCGCCACCCATCCTACTCTTACCCCTCTCCCCTTTTACCACTCAGTTCTCTCGCCCATCACTCCCCCTCACTAGCGGCCTGAGCTGACTTTTCAACCCTGGCGTGCTTACTCCCGATCCCCTCCCCAAATAACCTCCCCCGACCCCCCACATCCCCAACTCCCCCACCGCACCCCACACTATAACGTCGCCGCAACCACGCGCCTCTCTTGTGAACCAACTATAACCCGCTGCACCTTCCCCACCGTCTACCTCCCTCTACCCTCCATCCCCCGCCCCACGGCCCCCTCCCCATCCCTGCACCTCACCCCCCTCACCCCCGACCCCTCCCAACACCCCGCCCTCCCCCTCGAAATCACCCTCCCCCTATCCGCCACAAACGATCCCCTCACCCACCCACCCCTCACGATCCACAGGCCCCCCCTCAATCGACCCCCACCCCCACCCCCTACAACACTCTCTCCCCCCTCAGCCCTAAACCCTTCGCATTCATTAAAGTTAATCCCTACCGCCACCGGTCACCCCAAAACCATACCCACCGCACATCACCACAAACACCACCACCCCACCTCCTAGCCGCACAGATAAACGCCACACCAGCCCCCCCATACCCATCGATACCCAATACACTAATCATCACACAGAACACACAGATATACACTTAGTAGTAGCACGAGTAGACCACCAAATAGCCACCAACAACCACACCAGCCCACATCCACACCCCCCCACCCCCCTCCATCGCCCACCCGCTCCCAACCCCCACCGAACCCTGCCCCACTGCGGTCTCTGACGACCCCCACTCCTCATAGCTCCTCAAACTCCTTTATCTGGTCAGCTATCGATACATCTTAGGGGGATGATGTTGCAACAATGAAACATAGCAACGAGAACCATCCAACTCAACATAACGCACAAAAAAGACAGATCCGGATGGATGGTGGAGATAGTACGCCATAGGAGAAAAGGGTCGACCACATAGAATCAACACAGGTTAAGTCAAAGTCTAGAGTAATACCCACACGCATATCCGAGATCCAATAAGTTAATAATATACAAGGCTAATATTTTAATGTTTTGAAAGCACAAATTATATAAATTATCGTAAATCTAAAACAGTGGTACGAATCTGAAGTTATTTATGTATATAGTGGTGTCAAGATGTGTATACTAACACAATATATAGAGAGAGAAATAACCCTTGTCATACAATATTTGCGCTAATAATAGTAGATGACTGTTCAAGACAAGGACTGGGCGACAATTCGGGGGTGCTAGTCAGCAGTTTTCAGCGTCGGTGTAGGGAGATATACTAGTTGATCAAACCCATGAAAGAGAAAGAGAGGTATATGACGCCAGCGAGAGGGGTCATAGGTCTGAGCCCATGAAGACGGATATGAGGCTACTCATACATGCTTTTTGACTTTGCCAAATCAAAAATGTCCAGATTTAGAAACACGTGTATTCATTCTATACTCTTGGGGTCGCAGACAAAGGTTGGAGGAGGGAGATATTCAGGAGGAAAAAAAAAAGCCATGAGAAGACTGGAGGGGTAGCAGGTAGGACTCCCCGCGCAACTATGATCAATCTAGGAGGGCACCACTAAAAAAAAGTCGAAAAAGCTAAGAATATTTTATTTAAATGAGTTCTATATATCACACTCGCACACACATCACATACAAACCGTATAGTATTGCATTAACAGGACATTACATGACATTTTTGAACAATTTTAGAGTTAATTCGGCATAACTTGATTCATTAATGGATGGGTCCATTATTAAACAAATTTTTATATAATAAAAAAAAAAAAAAAATAACAACAATCACAGTGTGGACGATTGTAAAACACGGGTGGTATTAATGTATTGCAATAAATGTGAAGCGTGGGAAATAGAATGATAACACGTGACACATAGTCGCGCGAAACGCGTAATGCTACGTGGATCTATAGAAATAAGACTTAAGAATGTGTGTTGAGAGTTATACGCCCTGTGAGAAAAAAAGGAAAAACAAAACAAAAAAAATTAAAACAATTAAAAAAAAAAACAATAAAACAAAAACAGAATAGATATCTAATATAATATCTAATAATAAAACCATGAAAAATATTAACAATATAAAATTACTCAATACGTTAAATAGTATAAAATATGACATACTAAAAAAATATAAAAAGACATTTGTCGATCACAAAAAACAACCAATTGATGGTATAAATGCAACAAGCGCACTCCCTAGCTACCACCCTTTGATGGTGAGTGGGGCAATGAAACAGGCGTGAAGTTGTTTGTGTGTTACATTAGGTACAAGGGATTATGATACATAAAAGATGTAAAAATAGGTGTAAATAGTGTAATGAGTGTAAATAACATCTTAGATGCATAACGGAAACCAGGCAGGATTTACTCTTTCCTTACTTCCCAACAAAAGCGCACGAGTGGATTTATAGGTTTATTTTTCACACTTTTCTCACATCCACCCCATGGAAAATGGAGAGAATTTATTAGTATTATGCCATAGAGTGCCGGTGTGCTAAGACCATTACGTTTGTTTAAATATATGATAGCCATAATAACAGTAGACAACTCTATTGGAATCTTTGACTTATGCACGGGAAGTCCATATGCAATCTATCCTCACAAATCAGGACATTGTTTTGATTTATTTTGAATCCATGGAATATGATATTTGTTACGTATCTTTAGCTGTCTAGTTTACATATTTCTTTCTAATAAAAAAAAAACAGTCGATTTCTCACAACAGAAACCACGTCATAGTGTTTCACAACGCAACCAATCCCTCCATAACAGAAAAATATCTGGGTTCATTGGAGTCAAAAATACAAGGGTAGCTGCGTATTTAGCATCTACAAATGTTCATCAACACCAGATGTCTCTAACCAACATTTTTAGAACACAAACAGTATATGTACAGACAGAGAGGTGCAAGGCTCACACACCCTGAGCCATGAGTGGCAGTGAAGACAACAAAGAACATTCCACTGGAGCAGAACAGATGCCCAGGTAACACCGACAAGACACAGCGCAAGACGGGATGATCTCGCAAGCCAATATACCACTGCTTTATTCTATCTCCTTGCACGTAAGCGCAGGGCAAAAGTATAAGTAAGTGGAAAGATCGTGGCACATTGGAGTTCATGTCTGCTGACCAGTCCAAGCACACTGAGACAATACCCTACGACCAGGTGATGACATGACAGCACGCCTGGACGACTGCAAACACCACACACTAACATGATGATGTAGCCCCAGATCACACGCTAACTCTGGGAACCAGGTGAAGCAAGGGACTTCGAACAATCGTCAGAGAGAAAGAGAGACGTCAGCCTCCACACGTCAGGCACGCGGCGCAGCCAGATAACCTGGTGTTCGTTTGGCCAGTGAAAGTACTCATAGCAGGACAACCAAGCAAGTGTCCGAGCGTCGGGAGCAGCAAATCGCGCCACGATCGGGTAGAAAACTAAACCGACATTACACCGCCAAGGTTCCCAAGAAAAGATACGGTACAAATCCACAAGGGGACGTCAGAGCGAGGCAAGCAGGGCGTAGTAGTCACACAGTGCGGAGCGCATTGAGATCGGTAAACACAATACACATCTAACTCGGCGGTGAGGCGCAGTTCTATTAGCTAACGACAAAAACACCATGGCAGGAGAAATCAACAGAAAAGGGGCGCGTTAATTATATGAACTAGAATCAGCTGGGGCAGAAAGTGAGAAGCGTGGCGCGCCCAGCGAGCTAACATTGCGGCATCACTGCCACTCGCGTCAAAACGAATCATGCACTGCGTCAAAATCCTAGGTGGACATGAGGGACACATAAACGAGAGCGCTCAGAATTACTGATCGGTGCGCGTACACCATCACTGCAACATGGCGCTCGACTAGCAAAAGCTGCAGCACAGACAGTCACAGCTATAGCCATAATATAATGCATAGACCCAATCAATGGTGCACCAACACACACTTCTGACAGAATAAGGTAGGCTGTATTCATCTTGACAACACATCCCCAGCATCCAGATGCTCCAATGCAAACCTCGCATACTCATAAGGCGCCAGCAATGTTCGCCTCTCCAGCGATGGCATCCGATTGACAAAAGATACACAAACATTAATGCGCGTCCAAATACAACATCCTAAGAATCTAGGACAAGGTACAGACTGACCGATTGCATTCTACAGTCCCAGTAATTCTAATCTTCGTAAAAACTGCAGACTCCCCTTACCCTATATTTCCCCCCCCCACCAAATAACTGGTGACATCACACTAGCCACCCAACTCAAGAATGAAACTAATGGCCTTGTGACACTGCACGAGATGGCACCAGGTTAACACCAAACGCCAGTATATGTCACTTTTTCCAAAATACAAAAGGCAGCACCACACTATCAGAAACATATATAGAACAGAAAAAAAAGTAGCGGCCTAAGATCCATTTAGACTACTACATCGAGTTCAATATCCAAGGACAGCATGCGCAGCAGCCGGAATCATCAAACAGTACTGAGTAGCATGTACACTACATCGAGATTCAGGGCCAGTATACAACTTCCTTATACAACACAAAAGAGATTATTTAACCAACGGCCAACACGTTGAGTGAAATGTGCTTCCGCCACAGGCACCACCGCAAACAACCGTTAGGACGCACAAGAGGGACAAACCGCCGCTATCCTACTCCCCCACGTTGTCAAAACACTCTAGCACCCCGTAGTGCCAATGTCCACCCTCCAACCTACCTCATCCTCTCACCAACAAAACCCCATCATGCCTCAAGCACCTCCAACAGTACTCGCCCCACATGGCATACCACATTTAACAACAGCAGACACCAGCGTTGTCACGCTAGACTTTCCTACAAACTAAAATTCCTAACAACGACCATAGGAGGCTACAGCCATCCTTGCGAGAAAGCAAGTCACAAAGCGGGAGACATTTGCTACCGCACGTCATAGCCGCAAGATAATCGATCTTACGTGTGGCTTTACCCTCTCCACTAAAGCGCAGCACAATCTCATAATCGGAAACCATGGATGACAGGGAGCGAGAACGATTGATGATCCAGCAACCATGACAACCACGACAGATTGGATGGTTCCAGCACGCCCAATGCAATAGGCGCATGTAGTTCAATACTTGGTTCGTGGAAAACGGTTCCTGAAGTACATTCACACAGCGAATCTCTCAACGAGAAGATTCCTGAAAAATAGGACACACGAGAAACAATGTGCATGCACTTTATAAAACCATTCGTACAAAGCCAGCCCACAACCCTCATCGAGTTGCACACGGGTGCACAGAAGCGCGCCTAATCGATCAACCCCAAACCCACACTACCTGATATGCAGATGTTTCTCACCACACCTCTGGTAATTACCAGCCAGTGCACGTATGTTGACAACCGACTGTATGAACAGAAGCAAGGCGCCATTAACGATTCTTTGTGATGACATCCAGAGGCGAGAACAGGAGTAACTCTCCCTTGTTAATTTCGTAACATTTGATGCGTCAACCCCAGTGGCAAGCTCATGCAATGACACAAACACTGCCCTGTGTTATGAGAGCCAACTTCCGAGGAGGCCGACACTTATATCTCTCTATGATAACTGATCCCGCACAAGGGACTTAAATACAGGACACGGAATAACGTCACATTCCACAATGCATACCTGACCAACAGGAACACAGAAGATAGCTGACAAAGAACAAATCAGAGTCAGAGACAGGGGACAGGAGATGTTGGCGACTACGATCTGGCGTCGGCGAACACACAATGAGGCTTCCCGACTGGGAAGACCTGAACATAACGGAGGAGGACGGAAGGAGGAGCGACTCTTTGGAGCAGACAAGACATTACGTTCTGGATGAAATGAGGGAGATTTTCTACCCAGTGTGACAAGAGAGGAGAGCAGAGCAGCATCGGAGCGGAAGAGCGAGTGGAGGATTGATGAAAAGGAAACTGAAGGCAAAAAATCGGACCGCCAAGCACCAAATGGCAGAATAAATACAGTACGGAGATGAGACACGCAAGCGGGCGAGCCCCATCATCGTAGTGCAACAAACGTGCAAGATAGGGACCACGCGAGCACAATGCTGATTGATTCCTGGCATATTGACAGCCGAAATACAGCACATACCGCAGAGGGATGAACTTCTGCAAATCTCCAACCCTACTTACAACACTCGCTACGCAAATCCACAATGGAACGCACTCTTTTTCATTCCCAGCTATATAGAGACAGGTGGTAGGCGACATAACTCACTAAATACTATACGCAGGAAAAATACAGCTCCGTCTGTCAATTGGCACAGCACGCTAATGTGCGGACCATCACAGTCAACACCTCCTCTGACAAGGTCTCGAAACCTGCAGAGGGGTACCAATCAGCGCACTCACACAAGTACTACTATGACGCCAACGCGGCTTGCATGGGAGAAGTGTGGAGGGTAGAGAAGCACGATACACAGAGCACCATCAGCAACAACACCTAAGTCTGAGTCACTGATGTAGCAGCAGTTCACTTTTCACACCCCTAGTGCAGGACAGACCAATGTCAGTGCCCAGCTAGCAGACAGACCAGCACAAGTAAACCATGGAGCAAAGTCCACTCTGAACCAAACAAGGTTGTGGCCTCAACATATAGTGGTGACAGCACTGCAACACCTCTGCCACCCAAACAACCCAGTTAGAAATACCGCTAAGTACTAAACTGCGCGCACAGTCACTAAAAACTCATGGATATGTAGTGCCGCAACTATCGCCGGATTTGCATAGTGGGAGAAGTGTTCCTTTCACTCTGACCAGGGGCCCAGCTAGTCTAGATGGCAAATCAGAGCGGTCTTCAGTGGCGGGGCCTCTTACCTTACCACCCAAGGAGAACCCGCTTGTCCACACAGCAAATGGGAACGACATAGCGACCTTTGCGACTCAAGATTAGAACACAGCGCAGTGATCGGATCAGGCCATATTCCAACCACACCAAATGGCCCTTAGAAGGGGACGTCACGACAATACAATCAGCCATCGACCGCCAACCTCCACACCAAACTGTGAGAAATGAGATTCTAGGTCTTCAAAAAACTACCTATCCACCTCAGCCACTATCTAGTGTGCTGCGCCCAAAACACCGCCTGATGCACAACAACATCTGCCAGCCCATTTACTCTCCTTCTGCCAACCAACCATCTTTACAACAGGGACACACCGGTGTATTGACCCACCTCACAACCTCACCACCACTCAATTGTACATTGTGCACCTCTATTTTACCTCTCATGCTGCTGCTGGCTGTTGGCTAGGTGCCGTGGACTATCCACACTGTGTCATTGTTCACTCTCTGTCCTCAAGCTTCTAGCTGCTGATGTTGCTGCTGCGGTCCACCTACAACACTGTGTCATGGTGCCACACTCTGACCTCATGCTGTTTGCTCCTGCCCTGCCGTCACCCTCCACACTCTGTCATTGTGGCCACTCTGTGGCCTACTACTTGTTTTGCCACCTCCAGAATGTCATTGTGGCCACTGCCTGACCTCATGTGCAGCTGGTTGTGACACGTCCACACCTGTGGTCCAATTGTGCCCACTCTGTGGCCTAATCCAGTTTTTAAAAAGCCACCTCCCAGAAGTCCCCATTGTGCACTTGCCTGACCCTCATGCTGCTGCTGTGGCTGCTGTCGTGACTCTCCACTCTCTGTCATTGTGCCCACTCCTGTGGCCTACTCTCCTAGTTTTTTTTTTCGTTTTTGCCACCGTCCCCCCCCCCAAGAAATGTAATCTTTTGTAGCCACTAGCCTGACCTCCTGCTGGCTGCTGCTGCCGTGCCCTCCACACTTGTCACATTGTGCCCACTCGTGCCTACTCCTTTTTAATGAAAAGCCACCTCCCAGAATGGTCATTTGGTGCTCACTGCCTGACCTCATGCTCTGCTGTCCGTGAACTCCACACACGGTGGACATTGTGCCACTCTGATTGGCCTACTCCAGTTTTGCCGACCTCAGAATGTCATTGTGCCACTGCTGACCTCATGCTGCTGCTGTGGCTGTGTCGTGACCCTCCACGCTCTGTCCATTGGGGTTTGCCACTCTGTGGCCTACTCCTGATTTGCCACCATCCAGAATATCTATTGTGCCATTCTGCTGACCTCATTGCGCTGTTGCCGTGCCCCTCCACAAACTTGTCATTGTGCCACTGCTGTGGCCTAGTCCTGTTTTTGCCATACACTCCTGAATGTCATTGTGCCACGTTGTCTGAGCCATGCTTCATCTGTGGATGTGGCCGCCGCACGTCACCTCCATACTCTGTCCACTATTGTTGCCACCTGAGCTCACAAGCTTGTTATTTTTTTCCCAGCTTACCGCGGCATGACTTTATCAGCTACGATTCCCAGCTTTGAGTTTTTTTTGGTCCATTTTTGCCTCTTATCAGTGCCCAGGGAATTTTTATAGGTAAGCGATTCTAAGAGCGGCGCACTCATCTGCGTGTCATACTAAAACACAACATTTCATACAAAGAAGAACCAAACTAAAGACTCGCCTCACACTCAAATATCAAGCTGGGCGCAAATTACTTCACTACAAGCACCAACTGCAGCGACGCTCTAGTGCACACAGCACTGGAAGATTTAATGAAAGCAAGTTTTTTCATTTTAACAACACGATACTCGCTGCACCGAATGTCCAATTCGCTGAAGAACTCGCATTACCCAATTAACCGAATACGAAACATTTTTTCGTCAGGAAAACATTCTACGGAACAAAAGATTGACCGAGGAAACACAGTAATTTTGAAGAAACTGTCAAATCACGCCATCTCTAGTTCTCAGCCAAATGCGTAGACTTTCTAAGCCAGGCTGCCCTGAATGT
This sequence comes from Phyllomedusa bahiana, assembly GCA_025379985.1. NCBI lineage: Eukaryota > Metazoa > Chordata > Amphibia > Anura > Hylidae > Phyllomedusa > Phyllomedusa bahiana. Next base: position 119,648 of record JAODAL010006651.1, read on the forward strand.
GACTGTCAGTGGTGGTCTCATTGCAACAGTTGGATTGGAGATAATTTTGTTCACCTCTTAGATGTTGTGGTAAATAGCAACCAAGGCCTCTAATAAGTAGACATATTTTCGACGATTCGTAGTTCATCCTATTCACTTTCTAAACACACACCACCAAGATGGTGTACAACCTGGGTCATCACCAAACATGAGACACTGCGTATAATAGCAAGAGATCTAATTGACTAGCCTAAAACTGGTTATAGAGAATTGAGATAACCACTGTTATAATACTTTTTGTCTCCCACCAAATAACGTCACCTTAACACCACAACCTTCCAACTTATTGTCATCAATTAGCTCACATTCAATTGGACAAAATAGATAATCTTCAAAGATCATTTTCAGCTTCACTACAAAAATAGAGAGGTTTGCACTATTCACATATACTGTCACTTACAGAAGACCCACAGAGCAAGCCAGCTTTTAGACTCACAACACAGTATCCAACTTAGGCTATAGAATGACCTTACATATAACAGAGTGATTAAGCATGTCAGGAACTAAACCTCACACTGTCATGGTTAACGGATGGATCACAGCTAACGCACCATGAGACGACTAGGTTTGTAAATACCATAGTCATCAAAGGGTACAGGACTGCCATCTAAATGGAATGAAAAAACAACAATGGTCAGAAAAACAATTGTGTTACAACTAGCTCCTGGTAACTAAAAATGAACAAAAGCGACGAACAGCATACCGGCAGAGCAGTGACATCATCATCACTACCTAACTGATATCAGATCCTGACACACGAGACAGATAGAAAAGGTATGGCCAATGGTAACAAGATAAAGGCCGACTTGTGTACTAAACAAGAAGGCAATACAACAATTTACCGGCTCCAAAACTCTCATGGACATGCTGGGTAGTAGTAAGAATTCTGCTCAATAGATTTATCATGCAACCAGATTATAAAAACACTTTCTTACCAAGTAACCACAGTGTGGTTTTGTTTGTTTGCCCCACTCCCACTACTTCGAAGTAATTAAGCCCACATTGTGACCACCGAACCCATCTGAGACTGTACAAGTGTGCGCTTTCTTGTACTTTCATTAGATTTAAGTATGCGGTAATGTCCACATTATTTATCGAAAAGAACACACTAACAGGAACTTTGACGTGTTTATCCTCCCCCCGAACTTGGCCTAACAATAGTGGGCCACAATGCGTATCAACATAAAATACCATCAATTATAAATTATATTATCTCACCAGTGATATTAAGTAAAATTTTTCTTTTATGGACATAAATACTCACTACGGGTAAGTAGAGGAGTACAGTAAAATATAGTATGCCGGATACTAAAGGTTAAACATTCGCTAGAGGAGTCCACAGCACCCACACATTGTGTCAATAAGAAGATAGTGTCAAAGGTTGTAAGAACCTAAACCCATGACTTGCAAGACACCACAATAACCTATAATAAGGGGCGAACCCGACTTGCGAACAAGATTATCGCGTTTAAATTTCTATATCAATTATAAAACTTAGTAACTCATAACCACCACCCTCAAATCACACAACGAGGCATATAGTGGTTTGTCTTATCTAGCAGCAGTTTTTTGACAGTTGCATTTGTGCATTTCTCATCCTCACTCCCCATTTTAAAATTATACTGTTGGCTATATCTGCCTACATACTGTGTGTGAACATAGGTCACTACTAACTCATAGATGATGCAGTTTCTTATCATAATACAGAAGTTGCGCACCGATTAGAGCACACAGAAAGTGTTAGCTGCTGACAGACAATCTTTAATATCTGCACTCTGTATAATATTTTCCAAGTAGCACAACGGTGCATTGTAGTGTGCCCATCCTACTGGGATTATAATTATTTCCTATACGTCCAAACCCATTAGCGAGCAATGATTCAAGTAGGAAAACCCTACAAATTTTCGATGTATATTTTGAGTACACATAAATTCATCGCTACTTTATTCTCATGGAGGACATTTTAAAATCCAATACATATAACACTGTTTCAGGAGGACAACATGGCAAGAAACCTTGATGCGATGATTAGCAAAGCTTATTTAAAGTCGGCTAATCAGTATCAACTAAAATACCTCATGACTTTCATATTTTTTTCCAAAAGGAAGTCACATTATACAATCTTTCACTCACCCAGACATACTGGGGGCAAACAGAGGAACGATGTACAGTATTTTTGCATGTATCGAAAACCTGATATTTCTATGCGCTGGGACATATATACTGACCGCAATACAAGAATAGTAGAGGCATCCAACTAGGTTGTAAAGCCCATTAGCATATGGTGAAAGCCACAACATCAGCCACATCACATTATCACAGCCATTAATTATCGCTTTATCTCATAAAAATCATAATAATTTAGTAACAACCTGCCCACCAGCCCCCCCATGTGCATAGAAGGGCGGGAGGAGTGGTATGTCTGATATCATAAATTACTGCACTTTGTGCAAGTCTCCCCAATTTAGTAAATAGATAGTACATTTTGAACTACTTCTTTGTATATCTACTTGGGCAACACGTTAACTGGACTCCACTTTACCCAAGAGATGTAAGCGGAAATATTTTTTTTAAAAGATCAGATTTGCACAACACAACTTTACAAGTACGGCGGATAGGTATGATTGTCTGATGAGCAATGCATGCTCATGAAAATATCGGTTACTTTTTCACAATTAGTTGCACCACAGTTAAGAGATCTTTCCACAAAAGTCTACAGATCACAGGGGCTATATGTTTTAGTGCACATACACAAACATAAGCGCGGCGGTTTTTATGCCGTTTTTTAAACTCTAATCCATTACAGATGAGCACCATCAGTTATCCTGTGATTGACGAAGAACTGAGACAGCATAGCAACATCAATTAAGTGACTTATTACTACACTACAGCTTTATCCATTTATTAGGAACAAACTACTAACCAAGACAAATAGTGTCTAGTGAAATATTCTACATTAACAATAACTCATGTTGGCCGACCCTACTAAGCTCTGTTCAACTACACGTGGCTCTTGATTACATGCCGCGTGAAATTAGTGGACGGATTTCTCGCCCGCGAAAAAAATTATGATCGTTGTGATCTATGGGGCGACATAGAACGGAGGCAGGGAGGCGGCGCAATGCTAAACGGTACAGCCCCAAAACTAATCATTAATCACCATGAGCCGCGTACAACCTTCGCGACGCGGATAATAGATGTCACCTGTCTCTTTCTTCCACCAACAACCTCTCCCCTCCCCACGCGTCTCGTCAATGCACATCATTCGCGAGCGTGCGGTCAGCACAGAAAGCGTAACGGAAATATCACATATTCTCTATAGAAACAATGTGGATTACACACGAGATAAGAGACAGAGAGACAGCAGGATATTTCAGACGCGATAACTTATGCACACATTATCGAGCGCAGACTAATACGGACCTGCAAACTCCGTTGCCCTAGAAAGAATCAGACTCCCGTGGATGAAGCATCGACCGTAAAGTGGAAAGAATGGTGAGCTGCTGCGTCACATGAAAAAACCTAGATTAAACTCGTTAGATCATGAGCACTACATCGTTAGGACATCCATTCCCACACAATGCAAAGGGGCTAAGTTTCCTACAAACTGGGTTAAGTCATATTGCCCAATGAAGACCAAGAGACTGTAAGATAACGCAATTGGAGCCTTCTGTTACCTTGTATTTTGAGTAGATAATGTCCCATTTTCACTGTGACAATACTTACGTTCTAAAGGTTATCTAAACGTTTTTTTAGTAAGTGAATGTAAACCAGCAGTTCCCTAAGCCAATTAAAGATAGGAAAACACAGTAAGGAAAGTGATCAATCATATTGAAACCACCTCTGTCAAGCCCCATAAGAGCGAGTGAAGGTCAAGGTGGCGGATAAACTTAAGAGAAATTTGCGTGATAACAAAACAAAGAAGGAGATAATATCTAGTCCTAACTCTGAAGAGAAGCAAAATCAGCAAAGCAATGAATTTGGTAATAGTCTTTATCTTTGCCTGCATCTTTAAAGCCAATCAATGAAATGAGATTACCCATTTTATGTCCTGAACCTGCTGTCAAAGGCAAGGTTTCTTATTTTATTAATCTGCCAGAGTAGCAAATGTAGTGGCCGTTGCACCTCAAATTTTTTTTCTTTCACTTTTTCTCCTGAAAGAATTACTTGAGAACCAGTCTCCTGAGGATGTAAGTGCCCAAAGCAATAAAGCAGTGAACCCACCTAACCATCTCTTTCCTCCATCACATAATAAAAGAGGCTCTATTCGTGAGATACGGTAGAGGACTATCCCTTGCAGACGGGACTCTGGTTGGTCAATGAAACTGAACCTCAACATCCAAATCCGTCAGATTTTAAAACTGACCGTAAAAAAAATTTGCTGTATAGACCTAAGAGGCACCATTTTATTTTATTAGGACTACACAGAACAGGGAAGAGTCAACATTTCTTCTGCAGATTTACATACTGATTGTAACTAATGCAGGTATGGGGATACCTGCTGGGACACGCACCGCAATGCGATGGTTGTAAGCCCTTACCATGGACGGAATACTAAGTAGAACCCCCGGTTTTCCACCAGAGCCCCGCCAAAGCAAAAGGACGTGGAATGGACTTACTGCAGCCGAGGCTTAGATAAATACCATACCACGGTCGCACCCGAGAGCCGAGGATAGACCAGCATGCTTGCGCCAGAGTCGATGCGTACTATGGAGCGCGAGCAGCCAAAACGCAAGTTGCGCGTGGTCTCCAGAAATACGTGTACTGCGTAGGCGGACAGCTCGGGGACAGGGACAGAAGGAAGAGTCCAGGAAGACAGGCCGGCAAATGGCATATAACGGATCTAGAGTGTTATCAGGAAAACAGGAGCGTCAGAAAGTCGTTCCGTTACAAAAGAACGAAAAAGTCAGAAATCCTAAACAGCAAAGCGTGCACAAGAAGCACTATTCTCAACAACGTACATGACAACTAAAGCACACTAACCTAGGCAAAGGTGTCGACCCTCAAACGGAAGTAGGTTAAAAATAGGGGTCCCATGCCAAGCCAATTTAACCAATAATCAGAGAGCGTAACTATGCGGGCACCTTTCAAAAAACCCATACAAGATAGGCCGAGGCGGCGCGCAAGCATTACACATAAAGCGCAATTGCTAAAAGGAAGGCCCGGTCATGCGACGCGCAAACAATACAAGCCGACCGAGGGCCAGGAGGCAGCGAGGAGGAAACTCAGGAAGCGCAGACAGAGAACGGTACTATTGGGCGGAAGCCGGGACCCGAACCCACCAAGCCGGACCCGGCAGGGGCCGCGGGCTGGACCATCACCGGAGTGACACAGCAACAGTAAACAACAAGTGCTGCCACCGACAAAGCCTCGGACGAGGGGCTGACGGCGAACCCAAGACCGCGCTGACACCAGCGATCCTTCCACGACAAAAAATACCCGACAGACAGAAATCCTATGTGCTGCGTTGTAAGAACATAGCAGCACTTAATTCATCAGCTTCCCTTCTTCCCTTCCTCCCCATACATCGCAGATCATTCTAACAACAAGAATCTCACTTGTCTCCCAAGTATGTCTAACGGAGATAATAGTTGAAGTTTTCACTTGATGCTCAGTGACCACAGAATATTATTAAAATCACACCCGAAACAAAGCTTCGTGAGTCCCCTGGATCTCAGCACATAGTAGATGTTGGTTGACAGCATTATGTGGTGGAATACTGGACCCAGTGTGCTAGTAGACACCCAGCAAGCAGAAACAGGAAAGCCAATCACATATAACCTAGAGAGTCAACTCACCAACGCATTTTTATAGAACAAGTGATCTACATAAACAAAAGCAAATTTTTAGTCAGGAATATACAGCTGTTACAGTAGGAAGTTTTACAATCACATCTCAAGCGTATGCACATTTAATTTAGAGGAAAACCACTATGCAATGCTAACACAACCCAACACAGTTGTTTTAATGATCTTCTTTCATTATTGAAAAAATTGTGATGTCTTTCTATGCTGTGATTTTATTATAATTATTTGTTCTGTTAGGAAGTTATCTCTTTACTTTCCTTAACAGCAGAGTATTCCATATTAACATGATAGGTATAAGAGGGGACACAATCTTTAAAGGCACAATGATTATAAAACAGATGCCATGTGGACAGGAAGTTAGTCTTTAAGAATACAACACTTTTCACACAGATCCATGTAAAAGGAGCGAGATAGGTGTGGCCCGACTTAAAATCCCCGCCATTAGTGTATAACTAGTAACACCGCATATAGGTTTTCTGCAAATGCCAAGATAAAAATAATAAAAAGATGTAATGTACTGATACTCAGTCACAAAACCTTTTCATAAATCAACAATAAGTAGAAGTTATTGGATGGAATCCACTAACACAACCCACACATAAAGACAATGTTGTATTCATCGTAACCATAATGTATGAACCTCTGAAAAGAACACAATCCGTCCGTAAAAATGTAGCAAGATTTTGAAATTATCAATTGTATGCCGACTATCGGTGATATAACAGACTTGTATAACACTAAAAAAAAAAATGTAAAACAACTCCGCGCAACTGCGAAAATAAACCAACGCCCTGAAATGGTTGTGATCCAAGCGAAAACCAAGAAATCAAAAAAAAAAGGTCACAGCTTTTGGAAGCAAAAGTGTGAAACTACAAACAAAAAACAAAAAAAAAATAGCTGTGTCATTACATAGAGGTTAATCAATATTAGACTATTCACAATCATCTGGTATCCCACACAAATTCACAAGAAGATGGATGACCACTATAATACACAAAAAATCCTTAGGCGAAAGTGAGTGAAATGGTCGCGTCTTTATAGGTTAACATTTTCCAACTCTAACTAAACAATTTGCACAACACAGCGACCAATAACTCTTGGACACAATATCTTGAATAGAAACCAAAACAAAACTATGCAGATAAAAAGCACAAAAAAACGAAAACTCTCAAACCATGCCATATGAAACCTAAGGAGGTTACAAACTGAGACACCACGATATCCATTTAAGAGTATGTATTCATCACACAACATGGCTTTCAGCACAGTACTCACTAAACAATAGTGACTACCTGGCAAAGGCACAAAGCTGCTTCTTGCAAATTCCAAGGGAGCGTGCCTAACTTAGTCTTGCGCTCTTCATCGCACCACCATATCCGCCTATACCCACCCCGCGTCCCCTCGAATAATGGCACACAGACACGAGCTTCAACGCTCCTTCACAACTGCAGTAACTTCTATAATCTATCAGCAGAAAAGGGAGAGGGCTAAAGGGACGGGATTCAGCTGCGCCAAACTTAACACCTAGTGTGTGCCTGCACTAATGCCAAGTCATGCTGCTCACACTAGCTTGCATCAGCTCGCGCTGTGCTGCTGCTTGGGCCCGAGGACTCTTGCGTCCTACCTACTCGCCATAGATCAGGAACGATACATCAAAAAGCTGGAGCCAGCGCGCTAGAATACTATGACAGTGTGGAGAGGCATCATAGTTGCGAAGCTGAGTGTGACAGCAAATCGCGCTGGAGCAAAGAGGAGATGTCAAAAGTTCCTACTTAATATTACTCACACCCCCTGCTTTATCATACAAATCAATCCACAGACATCACTCAAGCAACAACAAAACAACAAACCTTGATCAACAGACACAATATATATTTACAACGTCAACCAGTATGCGATCGTCATAATGGGCAGAACTACGGCGAGGATCAGTGAGTAACATCAATCGATGGAGTGTCACTAATACAAGAGCAGAGCAAGGGAGGTATATGAACGTTCACAATGCCCCCCCCCCCTGATCTGCGTATCTATTAGTATAGTCAAAAGACTTCACACGACACATCAACATATAGTAAACACCAACCAAACATACAACTTGCTATCAGACATCTACTGACACAACAAAGAGACAACTAACTTCTCACCTCGCAGACACTCACTCCACATCTGTGTAGAGAAGCAGGGTCGGGAGCAAGAGCACACACAGGTAAATCCACACAGACACAGAAGCCAGAGCCACATCCCCCTCCCTTACCCTAGACAGAAAATGGTTATACTGTGAACGAAGGGGAGCTAATAGAGCTCACAGCACCTGACGCGTATTCAGAATGCAGATGATTCACAACGACGACTGGCACCAGATGCAACTTAACCCAAGATCTACAACGAGGTCGGCTGCTACTAGTGATTTTGAGGAGCTGATGCACTCCTACTACCAAAGGACGGATAACTCAAAATCAATCTACTAGTGACATATTTTAATGAACAATAACCTCATTGCAAACTGCCTTGAAGTATTTAAAGATCTTTTAATAAAATATACACAATCAAACTTACTCGTGACAAACCCCTTTATAAAACGGGGTAAACCAAGTTTGTAATGTTAATTGTATTTGCCAAATGTCTATAATTAGCATCCCTTAATTCTTTCATTTATTATTATACTAAATAGCTCCAATCAATTAACATTATTGACGTGGTAGTTTTTCACCTATTGTGGCGAGTTCATATTGAACATTTATCTAAACATCACTAAAGCAGTATGTCACTCAACAAGCTGACAATGATAATTATATTCCTATGCTATGCCATTTTTCAATGTCATGCACTAGGAGTCGCACAAATGCTCTGATCAACTAAACTTGGACACGCTTCCAAATGATACATGATCTATGAGGAAGAGTTCTAGAGCCACATTCCTTCTTGCGTTCGACGAACACAGAAGGTTATTATTGGGGCTCGTTTCCAGGAGATAGATTTGCGCATCCCAAGAGTTGACAATACCACAGCACCTGTCAAGACACTTGATAAGGCCAATAATCCTGTTTGACAAAATCATTCAACTGTCATGTTTCTTAACAAGTGCGGCTTGTGTCAATGGCGGAGGATAATCAGAGGGGGGCAAAACAAATCACATGAAGTAAATTGCAAATTTATATAATAATCCGTGATATAACTTTAATACATAACTATTAAACTGCGCAAGTTTCTGCAACATCAAACTAAACTAATGGTCCTGAAGGTGTACGGTGGGTAAAACACAAAAACAGTTTATAAGGACTGACTGATTCACAGCGTCTAAGTAGGTATTACTCACCAAAGCTTAAACTCTATTTATACACAATTGATCACACATCGAAGTGAGGAGCCAACATCGTAAGAAAAACTCAAACTGGAACTGCGAAACTAAAGCTATTCGTCTTGCACCACATATGCAAACAATTATTCAAGAGTGCCCCACTCAATTCATATAGCTGCACTGGATAAATAGAATAGGTTCACACTGAAATTGGGTTGCTAGTAGACAACAACAGCAGGAGATTTCATTAAGACCCCAACGAGATTTTATATACCATTGAAATTGCATTGGGTTAGAACTAGGCCTAAAAACCTATATAACATGCAAAGGGCCAATCAAAGCTGCTTAACAAATATGGATACCAAAGACAATACTAATAAACACCAAGAAAAGTATGTATCCCTGTACAGAGATGTGAATAATAAAACAGCTCTAGACAATCATCACAAATCTTAATACCTAACAAAAAAGACAACAATAACACATTAATAATACATAGGAGCACACATCTAAACACAGCCAAACTGAAAAAATCAACCACTCCTAAATAATCATCACCTATCAGAAAAATCAAATATACTATAGCAACTCATATACTAAAAGCTATGAAATATATGAAAACCAAAAACCGCAAACAAAAATCTTCCGAAGACACGAAGACCAAAAATTGGTGCAAAAAAAAGCGATCATATTCTCAACCAATGTATGCGCAGGATCAAGTATCTGACGTTTAATTTACTGCGTTAAAGCCTTCTCGGTAAACAAACGAAAAATGTTTATCTGTATTCTACCATGTTGTATACCCATCCGGCAACAACCAAACATGTTTTACGTTATGTTTTGGTACTGTAAAAAAACTTTTTCGATATTTTTCGAAAATAATTGGTGCACCACGAGGTCGCCAATCATTTGTACGCCCAATAACTTATAGTATGTATCTAAAACCAACACTACGGCATTCATGAGGTTGGCATTTTTTTGCGGCAGAATTGTACTTTTTATTTGCAGTTAGGATGCATTCTGACTTATTTGGTTCACTTTTAATCCTATTTTTAAGTGATGTAAAATGACCACCAAAAACGCAATTTTTGGCATTAGGAGAAATTTTATTGTTCTTCTTCTACGTTGTTTCACCGTACGGATAATTGCATATGATTTATAGATACATGTTTTAGAGTTGTTATAGGGTTAACAAATCAGGAGTAACCAATTTCGGCTTTCCTTCCCATGATCCCCTTCTTAAACCATGATCATTTCACACAGATACAAGACAAGATAATGTATTATTTACCGAAACAGCGTGCGGTCCGTTTTGCACAAGACCACTTTTAAATGGTGACCCGTCTTGAAGGGTGTGTGTTTTTTTACCTATGCATTTTTATTTTATGGTTATATGGAATGGATGTAATTCCTTTTTAAAAAGAAGAAATAAAAGCAATGTTTTTTTTTTAAAATAAGCCGCACGGCATCGTCATTGTGGATGCTGGCTCTTTTATATAGGAAATGCATGTTTTTTTAATACCGGGGTTGGGGGTTGACGGGGTTGGGCCCCTGCATCCAGGAACATTGGAACACGAGACATAAGGGTAAGCTAAAAAACATTTTTCTCTTGAAAATTTGAACCTTTTTCGTCTTCACCCCGCCTGAAACCAGCACACTGTGAATTATTACGGGGGTGTCCCGTTACATAAAATGGATTTTGAGGCAGATAGAGCCAACAAAGGGGAATTAAAAGAAAAAAAAAAAAAAAGGGGGGAACAAAACATTTTTTTTGGTTTGGGACCCCAAACATTGGGGACAAAAAAACTCAAATTTTAAAAAAAAAATACCCCAGAGGTCTCAGAAACCGCAAGAAAGCAACCATCGATTACTCAAAAAAATTTTTTCAGAAGGCAAAAAATCTTAACACAATGCTCATTCAGTTATTTTAATTAATTGTACAAAGAAAAAACAGAAGCTTTTAGATCTCAAAAAAGAAATTTTAAGGGAAAAATCACGTTCCAAATGCGGAACCAAACCTATTTAATTACAATAATGCCATGATTTAATAAATCAAAAATTGAAATATGGTTACAAAAATAGAAAAATAAATTTTTACGAGATTTTGGGGTTATGAAAGGGAGAAATATTACCTGGCAAAAAAGAGATTTGCTCCGATCTATTTTTTAAACACCCGGGGGAATGGCACCACAAACTCTGAAAGACATGTTAGTTTTTCTGAAAACGATTCCTCAATGGGCAAATCTTCCTCATCCAAGGGAGAGGATTTTTTGGGTAAATTTTTAAAAACCCCAGAAATGCAAAACCCAAAACACCTCCCAATCGAAGGATGAAAACCCTGCTTTTTCAAAAAGCTAGCAAAACCCTTTTTTACAGGAAAAATAACGTGCGGGGGGGGAAAACACAAGAAAAAGGACGGGGCAAAAAACAGACAATAGGGAGGAGGGGAAGGAGAGGGGCCCTATTTAAAAAAAAGTTGCTTTTCGTGTTAACAAATCTTTATTCAAGTATTATCCAAAGGGTTTAATTTTTTCACCATCCAACCTTTTTGGGCTTTTAAAAAAATTTGGTGGAAAAGTCAACAGGTTTTTTCACTGCACTTACTGTTAAGAATCATTTTTTTTTAGAAAATAAAATAGAAAAACACAAAGGGGGAAAAAATGTTATACAGAGATAATCAAGAATATTAATAAGGAGGAACTAATTTTAAATTTCAGAGAATTAAAATCTATATCTGAATTAAAAATCATTCGACAAAAATAATAATTTTAGAACCATTTGTCAATAAAC